>JANHFR010001744.1:147439-163442 GCA_032468015.1 Mimophis mahfalensis | reverse complement strand
ATAGATAAGATTCATTTTAATTAGAATATAGGATAAGACCCTTTTTTTCATTTTTGCATATAAAATTAAAGATTTTTTGCAAAATATATAATCTGACACACTAAATTAGTTCAGCCCCTCCAAAAGCTGCAAGCCTGCATGTAATACTTAATGTGACAGAATAAGAAAATATAACATGGGGGGGATATTCTATGAAAGTCTATAATGGAAATAGGGCACCCTAAAATGTGCTGCTGGTCCCTCATTCTGTAGCAGATAGCACCAAAGTGGAACTGGGGAGTCACACAGAATGCCCATGAGGGATCCTCGGCGCTCACTGAGCTTGCTTGTTTTCTTGCAGTCACTAGCACTGATGATGTTACCTAGTATGGGTAATGAAAATGTCTGCATGAAAACAAGCAGGCTCAGACAGCACCAAGGACCCCTCATTTTAAACCTGAGCTATATATATTCTCCTTTATTGATAGAAAGCCCTCCCTGAATTTTCAGAATATCAACAGAAAAAAGCTCCAACAACCAGTTAGATAAAAATATCCAGGGATAAAGCGAAAAAGAAGCAAATGAAAAAATGGGAAGATCAGAAAACAAATCCTTACCCAAGGAAACATAAAGACAGGAAGCCCAGTTTCCCTTTCTCCACTGTAGAAAATGGACCTTCACGGTAAATCCAGTGTTACATTTCCAACAGTGAAGAAGGGCTGCCTATAGTGGGACATACCAAAATAATCTCACTGCCCAGGAATATGCAGAATGCAATCAGATCGAAACTATCCTCTGAAAGTACATTTGCCAAAGGAAGCAGATATTTGAATATTCGGTTTGCAATGTCTCAGAAAACAGAAGACCATGTGCATGTGTCTGCTTGGAGGCCATCAGTAGAGAATACAGATGAGACCACTGCATTCCTAGTGGAGTGTGCCACTATCCCCTCCAAACAGCAGCACACTAATTTCTCTAAGCCAAAATTATGTACAGTCACCTATCTGGATATGGCTGTAATAGAAATCTTGCAACTTAATACAGACTCTTAAAATAACACAAAACAGTAATCCAATACTGTTGGAAAATAGTTCTTCAGATGTTCAAAAAGTCATTCTTCCTCCAGGAAGGTTTCTTCAGAAGGTTTGGGTCAAAAAGATGGTTAATCACAGGTCCTGACTTTTGTGAAAGATGTAAACTGATTTTTAGAATGAACACTGGATCTGGGCAGAGAACAGTTTAAAAAGTTATTAAACGAAGATTCTTTTTTGAAGACAAAGTTCTAAGTCTGAGAGTTTCTTGAAGAGATGACAGCCCTCAAAAATATTACTTTTGAACACAGATATAGCATTCAGAAATTTGACAGTTCCAATGTCACTGTAGCTAGAATGGAGGACTGCTGAGGGGAAAACAATTGCGGGGAAAAAACCCCTAGCAATGGTTACTCCTTCTGTCGTGATTGTAGTGGTCAGAAAGGACTTACCTTGCCAGACCAAACAGGACAGAGAAAAAAATAGGAAGCAAATAGAATCCTTGGCAAAGCTTTGGGGAAATGCTTTTTTAGTAAGAACCAAAAAGCCTGACTCCTAGAGTAGAGCAAGTGAAAAGACCAATCAATCCACTATGCAATCCATTTAGGGAAATGACTTAACACACAAATGATGTCTAGAATTTGATCTAGGCCTGCATACATCTTCAGCCTGGCCCACCAACTTTTTTGAGTGCTGCTGCTGACAAGCCACTTAATGATTATGTGAAACTATCAGTCTAGAAAAAGTTGCACAACCTAGTTTACTGCATACCAGCTTATCAATTCCTTATGATAGTTTTATGAATTCAAAAAGTAATCAGTTGTACATTTTGAATCATACAAATGTAAGTCAACAATACAACCTTTTTTGGAAATACATACTTTACATATATGCTATCTGATAGATCTATTAATATATACTTCTATCATCATTAAATAACTTTTCGTGTTTAGCGAATGTATATTTTTAAACATATGTTTGGGAGTATGTGCAGCAAGAGCTCCTACTTTTCATCTTGCAGGAGTTCAGTAAAAATTTAGATGGGTATTTTTCTCCATTCAACCTTTTTGTAAACAAGGAGTCTTAAAAGCTTGCATATTTTTTTCTGTGAATTTCATAAGGCTAACAAAGGTGTTTCTCTAATATCCCCAAGTATATTGAAACTGAACTTTTAGCCATTAAAAACAATATATTCTTTAAGTTCTAAAATTTAGTTCACTGTGTATCACTAACACTAGAAATACTTCTCTAGGATGACCATAATTGCTTAGAGTCCTTAGACTGTTGATGCCCTAAATTTTAAAACAAGTAGAGTCCCCATTTAGATCAAATAAAATCAAACTGATAATTATAAAGGATTCATACTAAATCAACAATCTTCAATGGCATTTTAGAGAAATATGCCCATAAACTAACAGTTGAAATTAAGCATTAAAGAGATTTTAAAAAATTACAACTGACAGTAACAAAAGTGGAGTGGAAGTGGTGTCAAACCTGTACAGAATGATCATCCACACGTTTCTTCAAAATAGATTTTTTGGGCATTGCTGGTGCCTCATCAGGTCTATAAAGGTACTGAGGTTCAGAAGATTTCGTTGGATTACTTGAACCAGTCATCACATAGCTATTGCCTGATAGTTCCCGACTCAGATTTCTGCTCAGTTCCTCTTCTTTTCTTTTCCTTCTAGCACTTTCAAGTTCGCGAAAATCTTCATTGAGATATGTTGGACTTGGACTTCTACTAAAACTTCGTTTACGGTACTTTCGTGTTCCTGACAAGAAACCTTGTGGTTCCATGTTCAAATCAAGTAATCTGTCATTTCTGTCATATCGAGGTCGTTTTGGCTCCCGCCCTCTATCGTCCAATGCATATAAGGATTTTCTAAGTAGTTCACCTTCCCTATCAGTTTCTTTTGGTTTATACTGATAGTTCATGCTATAGTCTGATTGATGGAGGAAAACATCCCTATTGTGATAATCATCATCATGTCTCCTACTGAAAGGACTAGCCTGATTTTCCTCACGAGAAGGATATCTCTCAAGGCTCCGACGACGTAAAAGGCTTCTGCTAAATATTGGTCCATCAGCCAAATCATCCCTGATTAGAGAGATACACAAATTATAACTTCATTCACAACTTTGAATAGTGTCAGTTGAACAGAAATGTTGAAAAGCAGCTTGCTTATGCATAATCATTATTTTTTCTTTCAACCTAATGCAGTCAGTTCCAAAAGCTTTATAACTTTCACAACAGATTTCCTTCCAATCACAAACCAAAGTACTTTGTTCTCAAATAACTTCTAAAACAAGTTACCGTATTAATGGACAGAGGAAAGATAAAACCTAAGCATAACCTGCAAATCCATTCACTAAATTCTGTATTCAATTCAGGTTATTTTATTGCTCTCCTCCCATCTATACCTTTTGTTTTCTTTTAATCTGTTCTGGAATGCCCATCAGCCATTAAAGCAGATTTGTCAAGAGAAGCAGAGGAGGAAATCCTTTGGTGGGTGTTATTCCATCCACTGGACATAATTTACATTTCAAAATGGAGGTTAGATCTTACATAAACTGTGCCCCCAGAATATCCTAATTTTCAAAGATATTCAAAAAGGTATTATAAATAAAAAATGTTACTGTCCTTTTGCCAGATATAATACTGAAATTTCAGTTCATGATGAACAACAACACTTCATCAAGTCTACTTGTTAAAGTAGTTTTACATACTTTCACTGTGAGAATGACATAGCAGTGTATACATAGCAGTCTTACTTGTTTGACCTGCACCACTGTTTCCTAGTTAATGGAAAAATTCATTTAATCAGTTTTTTCTCTTTTGATTTAGAATCACCTTTCATTTAAATTAGCCCATCCTGTGCCATAACAAACCACTGAGGTTCTACCATCATATGCTAGAAGTCAAAGAATATGGATGAAAATAGCAGTAACATTCTATTATTTATTCTGCATTGATTTATCAAACATAGGGCTCCTGAGCCTACATTTGTTGCCCGCCTGCTTTATTAAGTTCTTCTTATACCAACTGTTCACTGACTACATTATTTCTTTCCAACAAAACTCCTTTACAATGAAGGATTTTTTTAATCAACCTTTATTTGATTTCTCTCCCTAATATATGTGCTTTTGAAATTCAAGGGGAGCCAAAGGAGAAATTTGCCAGCAATTTTTCGATATAACACAGCAATTGGTTTTGGGATGTGTTGAGAATTTCTACTGGCAGTTTTAATCAAAATCCACTCATAACTGTTAAGTACCTATTTAATTTCACCTTTCTACACACTCAGTTATAGCTTCCTTATTTTTAATCTAATTTTTCTAAGTTTTGCTTAATTTTTGTATTCCAGAAACATATTCTCATTTTATACTTTTACAGGACCTCAACTTATGGCCGCTGATTTAACAATGGTTCAAATTTACAATGGGCTCAGAAAAACTGACTTTATGACCTGTAATCGCACTTACAACTCTCATACCAGCCCAATGATCATGTAATCACAATTCAGATGGCCTTTTATATTATAATCGACTGCAACTTTTTTGTCAATTTCTGGCAAAAAAAACCCTGGGGTTTTCACTTATTGACTACTAGCTGATTACCCGACTTCACCCGGGTGTAGTCGTCCTGGAGCCAGCCACTTCTGCCATTGCCTCCGTTCCTGCTCCTGCCATCTCCTCCATCACCATATCCACCGCTGCCTCCTCTATCCCCGCTTGACCCTCACCTCATCCTGGCCTAGCCTCATCCAGGTGCCAGCCGCCTCTGCCACTTCCTCCTCCATCCCTGGTCCCGCCACCTTCTCCAACCCCGCATCCGCTGCTGCCTCCTCCTTTCCCACTTGGCCCTCACCTCATCCTGGCCTAGCCTCATTGTAGCAACTCCGCTGCTACTTCCTCTGGACAGCTGCCTCCATTTCAAAAGGCCTCCATATTGGTGGCCTGTACTGCAGCCTGATACTGCTCTCTGGCACCCCTTGTGGAGTACTGTGATGGTGTCTGCAGTATCTACACAGTGCAGGGGTCGGCACTTCAGCAGTCTTTTTAGGGGGCACAGACACCCCCGACAGCATCTGAGACCCCCATAATATTTGTCACTGAAGGGTAAGCTATCTGCATGGCAAGTTTGGTTAAGACTGGTCTAGTCGTTGAAGAGCGTATATGGCACATCCGTACATACATACCCCCCCACACACACACACAGAGCTTTATATATATAGATGTGATTCAGTTAGCAACTGAGGTGATTCACTTAAGAACCACCATAAGATTGTCATATATTGACTCGACTTATCACCATGGCTTACAATAGAAATTCCATCCCAACTGTGATTATAAGTCAATGACTACCTGTATTGTATAGGTAGTCCTTAACTTACAATAATTTGTTTACCGACCTTTCAAAGTTACAACACGCTTGTGACTTATTATACTTATGACTTGCAGCATCCTCATGGTTATGATCAGAATTTGGAAGCTTGGCAACTGGTTTATATTTATGACAGTTGCAGTGTCCTAAGGTCATGTAATCAGCATTTGCAACCTTCTGACAACGTCAATGGGAAAGTCAGATTCACTTAACAACCCTAATTTAATAATTGCAGTGATTCACTTAACATCTCTGGCAAGAAAGGTCATATAATGGGGTAAAATCATTTAACAACCGTCTTGCTTAGCAACATAAATGTGTGGCTCAATTATGGTCATAAGTTGAGGACTACCTGCATGTTTTTTTCAAGAAATAAATAAATAAAATCATCACTTTTGATTTAGAAATAAAATGTTCCCCAGGGACAAGGGTTTTTCATTTTCAAAACTGAAATATGTTAAATGTTCTATTTGAATGCACATCTGATTACAGATCACCAAACAACTTTCATTGCAGATGTATTATGTTATTCAGGGTTCAAAAGGAAATATTTTACCATTATATCACAGATTCGTGCTATTCCAAAGATTTTTTTCCCTAAATATAATTTGCATTTGCCTTTATCTATAATCTCATTGCATATAGAAAATTGCTAACCATCTGCAGATGAAACACAGCCCATTTATTAGTTTACAAAAACAGGATGTCTGAATTCTGTTAAACTGTAATCTATTTTCTACATAAGAATTTGCACCTGTAAGTTTAGTAAACTTTAGTTACTGAACTTTCACCAGGAGACAGGAAATGCATTGAAAGAACACTTCTTCATTTTTCTCCCCATCTAGTCAAGTTAAAAAAAAAATCAATGGTTTCAGTTCCACATCTGCTCTTACTACTTACTTCTTAGAGAAAGATCCACTTGATAAAAACAAGAAATTTCAAAATAATACTGTTGATTAAAGACCAATGAGTTCCACCAACAAATAATTTTGCTCATTTGTCAAAATATCGAAATATTTTCAGTGCATTTTAACTACTTGCATACTATAGATACTGTCAGAATGACTGCTATTTACAAACTATTGCTTTGCACTTGAAAAATTAGGAAATGAAATTAAAAAATAAATGAATATTTATATATTAAATAAAAAATATTGTCATTTTGGGAAAATAAAAATAGAACCTAATAGCAATCCAGTGCTTTATTTGCATATCTGCCCACAGAAAAGACAACGATAAGCTGGGAATGGTAGGGAGCATCCCGGAGGAGGAAATATGAAGCATCTTCACCATTTTGCTTTTGAGTAAATTGATATTTTAAACCATTATCCAAAAAGGTTAAATCATGGCAATTGAACCATAGTTTATTTAAACTGAGATGTTTTGTTACTCATCCAAAGAATTTCTCCAGACAAAATGAAAATTTGGGTAGGCAGAAAGTCAGAAAGTTGTTGAAATGAACCAATTCTTGCCACAGAGACTGCAAGATGTTTCTCCCCAAAATGAAAAGCAATGTGTAAATGAAAACACAATCATACATGATAGATTTAGGCCACTGTATTGTGAACAGTCATTCCCATCTCCCACAATAGCTAATTTGCTTGAACATTCTTAATATACTATTAAACTTCCAAATATACCCATCAACCCAAAAATGTACATTGTATGTGACTGATAACCCATTCCACATATTTAATATGGCTTGACACATACAAAGAACATTAATATATACTATTATACGCGTACCACAGAATGTTTGCTTTCATCATTTGATCAATATACAGAAAAGGGACAAATCTATCTTTAATGAAAATCCAAATACTGATATTATACCAAAAATGCTATTTTCTTTTGGACTTTGTCAAACAACTGATTATAATACCACACATGTATTCTTTTATAAAATTACTTTTAAATCTCTTGAAGTTTATTGAAAATTTGAAATACTGCATTACTGTATTATTAACAGGACTACTGCTACTTATACCATTTTTGTTACAGTATATGAATGAGTTGTCATATTCATTTTGGAATTATGAAATATCCGTCTGAGAAAGTACACTAAATACTCTCTCCTAGATCTGGAATTCCCAATATTGCTTGACCAATGTTATTTTTCATTACATCTTGTAAGATTGTGGTGTTTTATATCAAGCATGGAAAAAAATGACGAAACGTAACTGTGAGAAACAGGTCTTGAAAGAAACCTACCTATCCACATCACTCAGGCTATCAACCGGTGAGCCCAGTCTATCACATAACCTCTTTCTCTCAGGTGTATCAATACCATAACGATCATTGCCAACAGTGATGCGCAAATTTTGTTCCACCGAAGATTCAGAGTGTCGACTTCTAGAACGCTGACCCGGAGAACGTGAGCGCCGACCTGGGGAACGTGGGCGCCGACCTGGGGAATGTGAGCGTTGACCTGGGGAATGTCTCTGTAATTGGAGAAAAGTATGATTCCATCACATGGGCTATGCTATAAAAAAAAAACCAAAATATAACCAGAATTTACATTGGAGTATGTAATATTATTGTGATTCCGTATGTGACCCAAGCTAGAAACCGTAAGTTCTAGTCAGTCTTCCTTAACCCTAAGAAAGAAACAGTAGCAAACCACTTCCAAGAAACCCTGTTAAGAAAATTGACTGTGGTTTCCCAATCACTATATTTAAAGCATCCTGTAGATAGCGAAGAGCCAAAAATTATTTGTAACCATAATCACAACCCTGATCCTACATAAATCTGTCAGCACCCTTTCAAAACATCTGTCATTACAAGGATGTCCATTGTCTCCATTGTTATTTTTAATGACACTGGAAGTGTTAATTAGAAATATTAGTCAGGATCCAGAAATAAAAGGAATGGGAAAAGAAAAAGAAAAGTATAAATTACAAGCATTTGCAGATGACCTGACTAACAGGAAAAGTAGAGGAATATGGAGAAGTTGCAGGACTGAAAATAAATAAAGAAAAAGCTAAAATATTAAAAACCTTACAGACAAGCAAAAAAATCAGTTGACAAAGAAGATAGATCTTCAGATAGTAAATAAAGTGAAGTATTTAAGAATCTACTTAACAGCAAGATGTGCAACAATTAAAGTTGATAACTATATAAAGTTAATGAAACAAATTAAACTGGGTTTGGAGAAATGGAAGAATCTACAACTCTTAATGATAGAGAGAATAGCTACTATAAAAATGAATATACTGCCGAAACTACTTCTCTTATACTAAACAATACCGATAAAACTAGAGAAAAAATATTTTGAGGAATTGGATAAAATAATTTTTAAATGTATTTGGCAAGGGAAAAAAAGCAACAATAAAACTGAAAATGTTACAGGAGTCTAAAGGTAATGGGGGAGTTGGGTTACCAGATTGGGAGTTTTATTACCAAGCATCTGTACTTAAATGGGTAAAATAATGGATAAATTTGAGGCATAGAAGATTATTATTACTGGAGGGCCATGATCTTCAATTAGGGTAGCATGCCTTTCTGTGGTATGGAAGGAATACAGTACAGTACATAGATACTTTCAAAGGCACTACGTTAGGAATGCTTTATTTTTAGTATGGGAAAAAGTTAAATAAAACTACAGGAAAATACCAGTCTGGCTTTCTACAATGGAAGCATTGATACATCCAAGTATTGTCAACTTGGAAAAAACTGTATCATACAAAGACATCTTAAACAAGGAAAGGGAAATTAAAACCAGACAGGAATTACAAAACCAAGGGGTGGACTTAGCATGGTGGCCACACCTGCAAATACAATCAAGATATAAGAAAGATGCGAAAATATGGGTTTTCTATAAAGAACCAACAATACTTCCTGAGCTACTATTAGGGACAGATGAAAAGGAAACTATGTAGTTACTAAGCTTTGAAATGGAGGATGAACAAATGAAAGGAACAATGATAGCATGGGCAAAATAACTCAGCCAAAATTAGATAAATTGCAAAACTTTTGGGATAAAAATTACAAACTGACAATGGCTACCGCATATAAGGAAAACCTATACAAAATGTTTTATAGGTGGCATCTGCCACTGGCTAGGAAAGATGTTCTAGCTGACAATATGTCTACCAAATGTTGGAAATGAAACCAGATGCCAGGTACCTACTACCATATGTAGTGGACATGTATGAAGGCAAGAAAATATGGGACAAAAATACACACATGGCTGGAAAAGATGATTAAGCAGCATATAGATTTAAAGCCAGAAATATTTTTGTTAGGTATAATACCAGAAAGCTATGATAAAGGGACTATATACTTAATGCTTTATATATTGACAGCAGCAAAAATTGTATTTGCACAATACTGGAAAAATGAGAACACCCCACCAGACGAAAACCTAATTTGGAAAATATTGGATTGTGCAGAGATGGATAGATATTAAAAATAAAAGATAAAGGAGATACAGAGTATTATTCAACATGGGATAAGTTTTATCAGTGGACAGATATAAGAGGTAGAAGTTAGAAGATTATTGTTATGTGTATGCAAAAGGTGAATGTTATTTATGACTATAAGCATGCTAGTATAATTTTTTTTAAAATCCCATTTATATGCCGCCCTTCTCCGGAGACTCAGGGCAGCTTACAATCTATTAAGTACAAATCAATGTGCTTAGCACAATATATTACAAATAACCTAATATAGCTATAATTATTGCTATAATTACCATGTATGTTATTATGATTATTACTATTGGTATATCTATTGTCTTTTTGGTAAAATGAAGTGCCTGGACAATATACTGTTTTCAAACTATATATAAACGAAATAAATAAATAATATATTTTAAAAATTTGTAATTACGTCTCCTGGTAGCAGTGGTTAAAAGTGCATTGTGCAAGAAGCATTTTCTTCTATGAGGACGTATTTCCTAAATAGTGTACCCTTCTAGTTTCAATGGAGCCTTGAGAGAGGGAGTGTAATTTCTATTTCTCTCCCCCCCCCCTGAAAATTACTCAGTGCCTCATTTTTATGCAGAAAATACATGCATTTCATAATTACTTTACAATAGATAGACACCATCTATAAATACAGAATTAAGCAAACTTGGCACTTGATTATCTCTTTCCCTCAAACAAGGGAAACAAATGCATTATTTCATCAACAATAATTATGCACTAGTTTCTCAATCTATAAATTTTAATATTTATGATTCACACTATTCTGGTGAACATTTTCATTTTATATAAACCATTACATAAATTTTAAAAAGAAATTAACTTTTATTATAGTAATATGCTTTTTATTTAATCAGTTGCATAGTTCTAATCAAAACCAGAGTAAAAATGAAAGCAAAATTATGATTTCATTTTCAGAAAATACAAGAGAGCAGTGTTAACTTCCTTGTCTTAAAACAGGGAAGATGAAACTGTGTAAAAAAAATTAGATGTTTTAGTGTATTTTGATACCTTGAGTCAAAATAATGCATTTTGTGGAAACAATAGTGTTAATGACCCACTATAATAAATCAACTGAAGGAGGAAAGAAAAATGTAAATACTGTAGGAAGAATAGGGAAGCATCAAAGAACTGGGAAATATAGTAAAACATCATTCCAGTAATTCTGATTCAGATTTGCCTCTTTATGAAATGGATCTACAAAATGACAAGGAAACTAAGTCCCAACACAATCTCACTGGAAAATGACTGAACTGTGATGAACAACAAAATGATATTGTCTTTAAATGCTTACATTTTAAAAAAAAAATCAATATAGTTAACACAGCTCCAGGTTCTTTCATTTTCCCTTAAATGTAAAATGTAAAATGTTTGTTCTGCATTATCACCAATTATAAAAAAACAAGCTGCATTATAAAGCTTTATTAAAATAAACATGTTCAAGTAGATCACTTCCTAAGAAATCCAAAACTACGCAGACTAGATTAATTTGCACAGATTATTTCAGAAAATTGCTTTTCAAATTTTTTTGGAAAACCAGCTTCATTCACTCCTATTCTTTGACCAATTGGAATCCTATTTATAAGGAGTTAAAATTATGTTTTACTCAAAATATTTAATTTTTTAAAATATAGTCTGAATTTGATCATAAGAATAAAGAAATTAATTTAGAGAAATGTTTCTAATAAACAAGATGACTCATTGGAAAGATGTGTGAAATGTGGACCAACTGAGTACTGCATCCCACAGAAAATGGTATGGGCACAATCCCATTTATCTTATTTGATGTCCTGTTTTATACATGCACTGAATAAATTTTAAATTAGGAAAACAATTTAATATTTTCTTTAAAATGAAGAAAGTATTTCTGGCCATGCATGCAAGCAAAATTGACAATTATTGTAATTAATGTTAAAAGCAATACTTACTGGACCAGCACCAAGATTAATGAAGTTACTAGGTAGTATGTGAAATTCGCTATCAAAAGATGGGACACAATCTATAGTTGTTACTTTCTAGAAGGTGTGAAAATTCTTTAGTTCTCCTTGCTTCAAATTAAAATGTATGGTATTCGATGATGAGCATTTTGAAGTTATAATCTATTGTCAAAAGTTTTATTTAAAGCAACTACTGTATATTAACATGAATTGATTAATGTATAGTACAAGCCACCTTAGGGGCACTGTGCTTTGGAAAGTTATTCAGAAAAATATTCAGAAAAAAACAAGTAATTTTAGGAAAAACACATATTGAATATAAAATGAATGAAAAGTACAGTAGATACTATTCCTATGGTTTATTTGGAAAATAGTCCCCTGGGTATTTTCTGTAAGTATATCTGCATAATGTAAATGTTTAAACTATTTTCAAGGAAGCTTGATTAGTTGTATGTACTGAGTTCCTAGGGGTGCAGTGACTTGGCCGTGTGTGATGGGGTGAGCTCCTGTTACTTGCCGCAACTTCTGCCCACCTAACATTTCAAAAGCATGCAAATGCTTGTAGATAAATAGGTACTACTTTGGTGAGAATTTAACAGTATTTTGTGTATCTCAGCCTACAGTCATGTTGGGCACATGACCATGGAAAGTATCTTCTGACAATGCTGGCTTCTCAGCTAAAACGGAGATGTGCACTACTACATAAAGGAGAAACCTTTATCTTTACTGAGATCAGTGGTGGTATTCTGCCAGTTCGGCCTGGTTCACGTGAACCAGTGACAATTTAGGGTGGTCTGCCAAACCAGCAAATATCACCCCTGGCTGGCCCCGCCCACCTGCCCCTGCCCCGACCCTTTCCTTTTTTTATCTCAGCTGATTAGTGCTGCAGAACTAGTAGCAGCACCTCAGCTGAGCTCCAGCTTTCGCTGCACAGGGAACACGCTGTTCCCATCCATCTCTGCTCTCAGCCGCAGGCAGCGCTTTCTGGATGGGTCTTAAAAGACCCAAAGCAGCAGCTGACCGTTCCTAAATTGTAATCTGGTCTCCCAGCAAGAGCAGCTGCTGAGAGAAGCAGCTACCGCTGCTCCGGGCAGCAGAGATGGAAGGGAACAGCATGTTCCCTGTGCTGTGAAAGCCGCACATGTGTGGAAGCCATGCACATGAATGTGTGGGCTCTTATTTTTGGTGAATCAGTGGTGGAATTATTTGAATCCCACCACTGACTGAGATCCTAATTTATAAATTGAGTTGTGCAGCCACAGTATTGTAATTTAGTGACAAAAGAAAAATCTAAAGGTAAATTGAGCAGAATAATATAGTAAAACCCAAAACAAAAAAACTGCAGTGGATTTAGTTGAAGGCCGGTGGACAATTAACAAGGTTATGGCAAGAAAAAGGTGCACATTGCTTCAGAAATATTCATTAATCTACATAAGTTTATCATTAACCTGAATACAATTTCATAGATATCACCAATTCAATAAATTTGTATAATGTACCATCATAATCAGGATTACAAATGTAGCTGCTAAACTCCTTTAATATTACTGAAAATAATTTATGGTCCTTCTGGAGTAGCTGGAGTGCATTTTTAACTTCTGAGCTGGATATAGAATCACTGTATTTTTCAGTTCTGCCTTTAAAACATGCTATTTGTTCTAGAACATGACTATACAGAAATACTGTTAATATGTAAAATCTTATCTGGATTCTTGTATTATGCCGATATGATTGGTTTAGCACATTGTGTATATTCAGCGACTGTAGTTGTAAATTACATTTGACACCTTTGTATATTTTGTTACCTGAAACCACGTTACATTACATTACTGTTTCAGACTGGATGGATGAGCTCTTAGTACAATCATTAAATCAATAACTTGGATCACTGATTTGCGACTAGTTATACAAAGAGAAATTCCACTGAATTCATCTGACACTTTGGACTTTAAGCAAGAATCTTTCATTTGGTTAAAAGATCCCAAGAGGAAATAGGAGGTTCATTGTTCTCTGGGTTCTTTCTTGCATGATCCAACAAATACTTTTACTACAGTAGGTATGTAATTCAGATCTATATGGTATAGAAGTGAGAGCCAGCTTGGTGCAGTGATTAAGCCATCTCACTAGAAATTGGGAGATTGTGAATTCTAGTCCTGCTTTAGGCACAAAGCCAACTTGGTGCCCTGGAGTCAGTTACAGTTTCAGCCCTAAGAAAAAAGCAATGGCAAACTACTATTGAAAAGGCTTGTAAAAAAAACACCCTATAGAGCAGTGGTTCTCAACCTGTGGGTCAGGACCCCTTTGGGGGTCGAACAACTCTTTCACAGGGGTTGCCTAAGGCCATCAGATAACACATATTTCAATACAAATACAGGTGTATATGACAATAATTTTATGGTTGGGGGTCACCACAACATGAGGAACTGTATTAAAGGGTAGCAGCATTAGGAAGGTTGAGAATCACTGCTTCAGGAAGACTTTGCTTCAGGAAGACTTTGAAAATCAGGAGTAAAAAATACTATAAAACTACTTTAACCCTAACTACTCTCACATAATATAGTTTATTTATAGTATTCACACAGTAAATCCACTTCAGCTGTCATAACAAATTATGCTGAATGTATCATTCCCTCTCACAATTGGAATATCAGCAAATTTTGTGCTGGCAAGCAAACCTCTCGGTCCTTCCTTGTGTTGTGCTGCTTGTGTAATTAAAAACAAATCATGTTTACATTACAACTTGTGGATAAGGCATTCCTTATTTTCCACAATCTGAACTACAGTATGGATTTAAAGAACACATTGAATCATATTACAAAATGCCTCAAAATACAGACTGAATTTCTTTTATGGTTTCTAAACAAATGATTAAGTTCTCCTTTATAAAACCACAGGATTTATATTCTACAATTTCAGTAGAACATCCAAATTAAAGTGAATTATGATTATTTCAAACTCTACAAAACACTGACCCTAAAATCTCAGTAAAGAACCACATGCATTAGTGGTGCTTAAGCGGCACATAACTGCACAAACCTGTGATTTCTTAGTAAATATTCACACAGTGCTGTTCCTAATTTCAATGTCTATACTCACAGCTGTCTATGCAAACAATTGTGAAATATTCTTTTCCATAAAAGAATCAAATATTTTTCATAGACAAATCTAATATTTTCTGTAACCATAGTTTACAAAACACTGATATCCAGCTTCTAAGCATTTATTAAGCATATTGCTAATGACATATTTTAAGTTGAATTAAAAATTAGAATTATATGCCTAAGGCAGCACTGTATAGTATTATTCTTAAATAAACCTGTTAAACACTGACTTGTAAGCATGTATACTGACTTGTAACATTTACACAGTGCACTGAGCCTAGACCCATCACATAATGGTTTTCATAATGAAACCAGAAAATTCTTACTAGAAAACGAGTCTACAAGAAACTTGCTTTTAACATTTATGATTGCACTATATGTCCAGTTTTCTTTACAGAAAAAGATAAAACACCAAAGCCTAAAGACTTTGAGAGTTCAAGTAGCAGTATTTCAGCCAAGTAGCAACAATACTGAACAGGATAAGCGAAGTAACCCAAAGGGAAGTAAACATTACATAATCATAATTGATTTTATAGAAATTATTTTGGAACTCCATCTGTCTGGTAAAATACTCCTAGACCTTACTGAGAGCTCAGCAGAGGTGAAAAGAGCTGCCCTTTTAGCTGCCTTCATACAACAGACTTAAGTCATGGCTTGCATTGCCAAGTGTAATTAATTCGCATTAACACATCCGCACAAACCACAACGGCTCGATAAAGGCGATAATAGGGCACAAATAAAGGGAGGCACATTTTTGGCTCGGCAACCCGGCGCCAACTTCGGTAACGTGCGATTGATTTTCCTACTTGGCAACTGGCGGACGCTTTTTCGGGTTTCCACAGAGCGCCCTTTTCTCACACTTGATTTTAAAGGGGTGGCGAAATTAACTTTCCGACGGGCAACCTTGTAGTCGTTGCTCAGCCCAAACCAAAACAAAACAAACCAAAGACACGGGATTTCTAGATAAGCCTTGGCGGGCGGGAAGCGGGTTTCCTGGGACATAAAGGGAAGCAGGAATGCTCTCCTGAGGATAAGGCTGAGGAGGCTGAAGGCGAACCGGTAAAGGAACCGTTACTACAGGACCGGCGGGGCGCGTGTTCAGAGGCCGAAGCCGCTCGGTCTTCTCCGACTCCCCCCCCCCCCCCCC
>JANHFR010001744.1:131429-142922 GCA_032468015.1 Mimophis mahfalensis | reverse complement strand
GAGTTGGAGCACAGTTACTTCTGGTTGGTATTTATTTTGATTATTGAAGCTGCTGCCTTTTCCATCCTCGGCTTATATTCGAGTCAATTAACTTTTCCAGTTTCCAGGCCTCAAATTAGATACCTTGGCTTATACTCGGGTCGGCTTATATTCGAGTATATACGGTACTTTTCTTTCCCATTAGTTACCATAACTTGTTTCTAATTCTAAGACTATATATTATGTTATATTATATTCTTATATTTATTATATTGCACCATACAGTTTCTACCAAAATTCAGTGACATAATTTTACATTATATCACAATCAGTTTTCCTGGCAAATGAGAAAGGGTTTTATGTAACTGCCTGCAGTCCACAAGGTACCTTTCAAGCCTTAGATTTTTAAAAAATTTAAATTATAAATTTAAATTAAATTCTTTTTTAAAAATTAATCTTTATTACAAATTTTTTTAAAACATAATGAATAATTTCAACAAGACCTTTTAATATAACATAAAAACCACGGACTTACAACACAATCTACAAAATATTTAAAAACATTTAAGACAAAAACCGGGGGGGGGGGGGGATTTCCCCACCTCCAGAAAAAAAAACACTACATCCCAAGACAGCACAAATTTGAGTTTCACATTACACAGTTCTTATCACATAAACTTTATCTGATTGGCTAAAGCTGAAGTGTTTTTTTTTCTTCCCTTTCCCCCCCCCTTTTTCCCTTTCTTTTCTTCAATGAATTAATGTTGAATAAAAGTATCGGGATAATATATATTAAATATAAATTCTTATTAAATATAAATTAGATTTAATTTAAAAATATATTAAATTTGCCCCTACAAGTACTAATTTGTGAACAACATTCTTAGTTGAAGTATTCAGAATTAAATACTAGGATCCCTTCAGGGGGCTAAATTACTTATTTAGTTGCAAGTTCTTCAATCTTAATTAAAAAAAACGGTATGCCAAGTATTTTTTAATCTGAGAAAGTGCAGTAGAGTAAATGAACATTTGATCCAGTCTGCTCTCAGGCTGGTATAAAGTACATCATTCTAAACAGCAGAGGCCGCTGGACTAGAAAATAAATACCATAGCATCTGGAGCACAAAACATTCATAGAGAAAAAAATGTAGAATAACACACCTATCATTTCCTGTTCAGGGGAACGTTATTCAAGAACTTCACTGTTACGAAGATGCCATAAGATTTGCTGTAACACGAGGTGAGCTGACACGTGCTAACTTATTTTTTTTCTGCAAGTCAAGACCTGTACAGACAGCCACAGGATGGGAAACATTGGCGTTGACAGTAAAGAGCCGACCGCACAAAACTCTTCTCTCCGAAAACTTCTATCAAGGAAACCGTGCGTAACCTCGTATTTTTATTTGAACCAGTCAATTCTTAATCAAATCGTAACAGTGGCCTCTCGTCAGATCTTGTTTTCTAAAACACATGCTAGGATCTCCCCAAAAGGGGGAGATCCTCTTGGAGCCCCAACGAAACAGGGCAACCCAAAGAAATCCGGAAGTTGCGTTCCCAAAAGGAAACTTTTATCGTATAGATCAGTGTTAAGGTTTAGGAAAGGAATCCGGCTTTCGAATTCCGGCTCGGCTTTTTTCTTCCTTAGTTATACGAACGAAGCGGGCGACGTGGAGGGGAGCGTTTCAGATCAATCCTCCGATCCGTGAAGCCGATCGGCGGGTGTGAACGTGAGGTGTCTGCGGTGGGCATGCCCGGGTGGCTTCGACTGCCTCTTCTCGGCTCGTGGGAGTTTTGCCTATAAGTGGCTCAAAGTCTTCCCCTCCATCTCTCCTTTAACTCTTCTTTGCTCCGGGGGGCGAAGCAGCAGCATTTGTAACGTGCAGAAGAGGCATTCCGGTCAAGGCAGTTGTAGGAGTCCCCGGCAGAGCAGAGGGGCAAATATCGCTTTTACGTCTCCTGCATGAATGACTTGGGCTGATGCCGGAAGGCTATGCAGGGGAAGAGAGTGGAGCTTGTAGTTAGTTACCGGGTGGAAAGCCTTGATCCTGGTGGTTTAAGGGGCTGGTCTATGTAGGTCTTTTATGTAGCAATACGATTTTCTACCGTTTTCATCCTATTCCCCCCCCCCCCCCCCCAGCTTTCTGGTCTGCCTTAGAAATCTTACAAACCTGTTACTCCTTAAAGGGCTTCTGTCAAACCAAACTGGGCATCGATCCTTATACTTTGCAAGGGGCCTTCATTTCTCCCGAAGTTTATATTTGTTTATATTTTGTTTATTTGTTTAGCAAATTCATCTGTCTAGTTGAATGTGACTGGGCGCCATAATGCCAGCAACAGTTAAAACAATGTAATACTTGCTTAATATTGATTTATTTGGTCTGTTTTTCTTTAGGAATTCTTTTTCTTGATTTGTTATTATGTTTTCCTTTTCGTAAGATGGAAGAGGTTCTGGCTGATCTATGTGGGACTAGTTCCATAGATCCACTTCCTCTCTGGGTTCAGAGCAATGTTGGACACTGTTTTAACCAGCTGCTTTTAAATGTGGCTCCTCATGTCATCCTTGCTGTAATAAGTGCCTGCCACATAGGAACACCAAGGTATTTTTGTGGTCTCTAAATTAACTCCTCACTCAAAACAAGAACATCTTTCGTTTGATTTGAAATAATTGCATGCTGCTATCTTCTATGCATACTACTAACAACATACTAACATACATACATACATACATGCACATGCATATTATATATGGGAGGGAGTAATTTGGCTATAAAAAAGATCTATTAACCAACATTTTATGTTAGCTAAAATGATCATTTGTATGGATTAGAAAATATGAATTAGAAAATATGTATGAGGTACTTAGCTATCACCCCACCATATAACCCTCAATGTACCCAATTAAGTATTTGCAAACAAAGCTATTCTTTTCCCAGAGAGGCTGACTTTGGTGATTGACCAAAGCTATTTGGATTAAGTGAAAGTTCATTTTTTTATAGTCATGTATACTTTCATATGAGTCAACACAAACATTTATGGGTAGAGAGAGAGATTGGGGTATCCTGAGGGAGGAATTCTGTGCTAACCTTCAGAAGACATTCTGCTGCTGTTCAGGTTTTCTTTCTTTGGCAGATTTCTTTTTTCTTTTTTTTAAAGAAAGGAAGCATAATGAGGAAAACATAAAGAAAAGCTTTACACAGAAGTCCGTAAATAAGATTTGGCAATTGCACAATTAATATCACTGAAGAATTCCTGTTCAGCTTTCTTGCTCTGAAAGATGTTTCCACTTATTTAATCACTATTTTCCCTGCTGATTGCTTTAAATTTTGCATCCAATAGTGCTTCAATGCCTGAAATGCCTTAATAATACAATCCCAAGAAAACTTACTTAGGATTAGACATCCTTGAAACTTTCTTAACTTAGACCACATAAATAATTTTTGTTGATAAAACATCCAACTATATATTTACACAAACAGAATTTAAGAGATTAATCATTCTTTTTAAATAATGTTCTAAAACAGCACACTAGAAAGAACAGCTTTTTATCTGAATCATCATTCATTTCAGAAACTGGAGAAATATGCCAGTTCAAGAATCGAGGTGGGGGGAAGGATATTAGGACAATACCAATACCAATCTAATGCTTTTTTTTTTTTTTTTTTTTTTTGTCCTTTATTAGGTCTTTTGGCTCACAATGTGCATACAGACTGGGGTGGAAATTCAGAATTGCTGCATCTTTTATCCTTGCTGGTTTGTCCATCCTTGATATAATCCCAGCAATCCTTTGGCCACAGAAATTGGATCCTTTCTGCCTGAAAGTTCTAACAAGTGGCACAGCCGCACTGGCATGGCTTACTCACAGCCTGGCACTTCTTGCTCTCTACAGATCTCCATGCAGTTTCAGCCGTGGTCCTGCAGTCCTACCGATTCTTGCCTTCTTTCCAGTCCCATCTCTTATTATCACATTGGTATGGCGCTGCCAGATGGAGTTGGGTGAGCAGCCCCTTCAACTTGCCACAGCCCTCAGGCTCACTGTTCTCTGCCTCCAGTTAGCTTTTCTACTTCTCTGTCTCCTTGGGTATATCATCCCTGTGGGCAATAGGCAAGACCTTTTCTCCATTAATGACCCCTCGCAGCATGAACCCTTGATCACAGCTTCACAGTTCTCTGAATCTACCGGGGAGGCAGTGGCAGAGGATGGGGAGAGCTGGCTGTCACGCTTGTCATATGCTTGGATGAACCCTCTTATAAAGCGTGGCTACCAGTGGAAGTTGAATAAGCCACAAGATGTCTGTCAACTCCCTCAGCAACTGCAGGCCAGCAAAGTCTGTGAACACTTTTTCTCCTGTTGGCTGAAAAAGGCAGCTCTTGCTTCAGAAGACGAAAGGATCTCTTCCACAAACTGCTTCTTTGGCAAACACGATGTAAGACATAATGGACTTCCAGCAGGTCCTCAAAATGCCCCCAAACCTGTACGTCTCCTCTCAGTACTGCACGCAGCTTTTGGCCTACGTTATTATGGTCTCGGCTTTCTGAAATTGGCCGGGGGTCTCTTGGGATTTTCCGGGCCTCTGCTTTTAAATCTGTTGGTCAGTTTTATGGAGTCACATCAGGAACCTCTTAGCCATGGAGTGTTGTACGCACTGGGACTTTTTGCTAGTTCCTTCCTTGGTGCTATTTTACGTAATCAGTTTAATTATGAGATAAACAAAATCATGCTTACCGTACGGACTGCGGTTATTTCAGCCATCTACCAGAAAGCTCTCCGGGTAAATGGAAGTAGCCTGGCTAGCTTCACCACAGGTGAAATTGTCAACTTTATGAGCACGGACACTGATAGACTAGTCAACTTCTGCTTTAGTTTCCATGAGCTGTGGAGCCTTCCTTTTCAGTTTGCTGTCACTCTCTACCTTTTATATCAGCAGGTAGGCATAGCCTTCCTGGGTGGACTGGCTCTGGCTGTGCTACTTGTGCCCATTAATAAAGTCATTGCTAACTGCATTGTGGAGAAAAGCAAGGAGATGCTGAAGCACAAAGACGTACGGGTCAAGGTAAGGTGAGAATATATGATGCTGTAATTTTTCTGGTACATGCATATACAGGTAGTCCTTCACTCACAACCACAATTCAGCCCAAAATTTATCTTGTTAAGTGAGACATTTGTTAAGTGAATTTTGCCCCATTTTACTACCTTTCTTGCCACACTTAAGTGAATCACTGCAGTTGTTAAGTTAGTGACACAGTTAAGTGGATCTGGCTTTCCCATTGACTTAGCTTGTCATAAGGTTGCAAAAGGGGATCACATGACCCCAGGACACTATCACCATCATAAATATGAGTCAGTTTTCATCATGTGACCATGGGGGATCCTGCAACTGTCGTAAGTGTGAAAAATGGTCATAAGTCACTTTTTTCAGTGCCGTTGTAACTTTGAATGGTCACTAAATGAACTGTTGTAAATTGGGGACTACCTGTATGTCCATCATACTATTTCCTTTTGGGGTAAACAGCATTATACCGAGTGCAGAAAAAGAATGAGAAATAGAGGGCCAAAAAAAAGGAAGATTGGCTTTAAGTTTATTAACTACTAGCTGATAACCCGGCTCTACCCGGGTATTTATGACAATGCTGTAGCCTACAATTCCAAGCATTCTTTGCCCGATTTGCATGCCTTCCCGCTATTGGCTGGAGAGCCTCCAATTTGCATGCCTTGCCTGGTAACCGTCTACACACGTGCAGTACAGCTTGCCAGTGAAATGTCCACTTCAGCCCCCTTTTTGGGGGGAAAGACTGCTCAAAGGCTTTTGTGAACCCCCCGTCAGTGCTGATCTCAGAACACCAAGGTATGTATGTGCCAAGTTTGGGCGAGATTGGTTGCTCCATGTAGGAGTGTATAGAGCGCGCACACACACACACACACACACACCTCACCATACTTCTCTTTTATAGATACAGATTAATTAATACTGAAAATATGCTAGGTAGTAGAAATAATAACCAGGTCTAACATGATTTATCAAGTTGCAATGATCCAACAATACAGGAGACGGTATCTCAACAGGTAATATGACTCAAAGACTGTCCTAGCCAGTGATAAAGGTCTACATTTGGTTCAGTAGAAATTCAGGCTTCCAAGAGAAAGAGGACATAGAGGTCATCAGGTCCACAGGTATATAGCAGAACTCAAGCCCAGTTTTATTCCTGAGGGCAAGGCTTTCGATCAATCTTTCACTGGATAATTTTCTAATAGTAGGATGTGATTCATATTAATCAGAAGAGATGCTATTCAGATTTTCTGCTATAGGTCACTGAAATAGCTCCAGTTAGCATTAGAAACCAAATATGGAATCTACAGAAATAACTTGCAATATATGCATGTTTCTACTGGTCTTTCAGGTTCAACACATGAACCAGATTTATTAATAGAATTGGGAATGACAACTTCACACGAATGAAGACATCTATATGTACTTCATTCAGGAAAACTCAATAACTGAAAGAATCAACCTAAATGGATAAATGTGTTAAAGATTAATTTTATCATTGAAGTAATGATATTAACTAATTATATTTAAGAGAAAGTAAAGACTACTAATACGCATTGGTTATAGATGAATGTTTAAAACCTAAGTTGGATTATATATTACACAGAAATGTTTTGATGTTTTTTCTTAGGGGATATTTAAAATAAGTGAAGAAAGACATTTTAAAATCAATCTAATAGAAATTAAGGATGAATTGGATTGGTATGAAGGTTACCCCAGGAACAACTCTGTTCACACAAAAAGACAATGTTTGTAAAAGGGAAAAAAATTGTAAAAAAAAAAAAAGGAAAACCCAAAGCTACTGCATATCTAGTAGATCATGGTTCTGAAGATAAGTACAGAAGTTAATACGGTATCTTTTGTATACAAAGTATGTGCTCTACAAAATATTCAACCCAAAGGGACATTCCAGCCCAACAACTTTCAGATGTACATTGAAAGGATTGGGTATTTTGGTTATAATAGCTTAGGCTATTTCCTAATTCGACTCTTCCTTGCAATGGCTCTGGCTGATTAATGGAAGGAAATTGTTCTGTTTCCAACCTCCCAGCCTTTTGAAACATTTCTTCCATTATATTTTCTTTGCAGAAATAAAGAACAGCTGCACAAAATCTTTTGGTTGCTAATCCCTCCATCTTAAAGCCTCTCAGATATATAGGCTCACTTTTTTTGCTGTTCTACTAGCACCAGAAAGGAAACATGTTTTGTGTTCCCTTGTGCCTGATATGATCAGCTGAAGGCTGCCCTGTACAGATGGGGTAGTCGACTTACAATTGGTCACTTAGCAACTCTTCAAAGTCATAAGAAACCTCCTCCCAAAGTTACTTGCAGTTAGGAAGGCCTCGCAGACACATGGCCACATTTTAGGTGCTTGGCAACCAGCCAGCATTTATAGATGTTCGCAGCATCTCACAGTCACATGACTTGATTTACGATATTTTTGCTGGGAATGGGCATCTATCTATTTAGTTTCCAGCAGAAACCTCCCCATAGGTTTAACGACTGCCACTTTTGCTTAATGACTGCCACAATAAAAACCTGTAAAAATCAGATCAGTCACATGATAACCTGCGTTACAACCATCATGACTTAGCAACGGTAATTGCCTGGCTCAAAGGCAGTCATTAAGTTGAGGACGACTTGTAGTAGAAGATTCTGGGTGCACATCATGGAATAAACAAACCAGCTATAATTCTTCGACTACCAGCTTTTTATTTTTTTTTCAGCTCATGGCGGAAATCTTGGGTGGTATGCGAGTGATCAAGTTCTATGCCTGGGAACCCCATTTTGATGCTAGAGTGAAGGCATGCCGAGCCAAGGAACTGAAGAGCCTGCGAGCAATTGAATACCTCGATGCTGTGTGTGTTTACCTCTGGGCAGCATTGCCTGTGGTTATCTCCATTGTCATTTTCATTACCTATGTTTTATTGGGACACCAGCTGTCTGCCACCAAGGTGAGAGGTGTTGCTGTTCTGAGTCAATCCTTCTCTTTGTTATTCGTTAGTGACTTGTTCATTTCCATGTTTGGTGATCAGTTTGGCTAAAATCTTAAGCTTTGCCTACAACAGAAGAACACGCAAACATTAAGAAAGCTAACTTCAGGAGAATACCTTATTTGTGTGCTTGACTGCAGTATTTACACATTAACTAACAACACAAGGACTGCCAGTGGTTTATTATCTTATTCATCAACTTGTGATTCCAGGCACTGTTCTGTCAGATACAAAAAACTGAACATAAAACCATTAATACATTAATACATATACTTATACAAAAATACTGTGGTGTTTGTATGTCCCAACCATACCCAGTTTAAAAATTCATAAATATCCAATACTAACAAAGCTTTCTGATAAAACTCAGTTTTATGGCCTTCCTGAATAGCTGGCTCTAGGGGTAAGCTCTGCTGTATGGATGGAGTATAAACTGAGAAACATAAAGGTCCTAGCCCAGTACTTTCAGCTGACTAGAGGAACTCTCAACCTCCAAATTTGCCACAAACACACCAGATGGGTTAACTGCTGAACCCAAAAGTATCCAGTTGCCAAGCCAAATATACTAAATTCAGCATGTTGCTAAAACACATTGTAAGCCGCCCTGAGTCTTCGGAGAAGGGCGGGATATAAATAGGATTAAAATAAATAAAATAAAATAAAATTTGAATTGTATTACAGCTTACAGGAGACAATGCAAAACCAATGTTATAAGATACCAGTCTTCTGCCAGCAGATGAGCTTTTACCTTTTCCAAATTCAGTTTCTGGATAACTTACAAAGTAGCCACATGTAAGCCACATTGCAGAAGTCAATTTTAGAGATAGTAAAGGGCCAAGGCCTTATTCCCCAGAAATTTTTACAGCAGACAAATCTCAGCAAGCTCCACCCCCTTCCAGTTAGCAATAGTCATTAGTCTATTGGGGCCTCCCAAGTGATACCTATTCTTTCAGGATTAATTTTTTGCTTTCCAGAGTTATTACTGGAGCAGCAATAGACCAGGTAGCTTCTATACAGGCAATGTCTTCATTTCAGTTTGTGTCTCCTGATCTAGTCCCTTACATTGTGAGTTTGGCAAGATGACAATGTATAAACTACCCCAAACTGTTAACAAATTCTCCCAGTAGCTTCTTATTAAAAGCAAAGGGAAGAGTAATGAACCCTGCAGTACCACACAAGTGAATAGTTAACCTACCACCTGGCATTAGACCCCTCAGGACAGCAGAAAAACTGCAAAACACTGTCTTGTACTCTTAACTTTTGCAAGATACCAGAATTGATGGAATTGAAAGTCACCAAAGCTATCCAGTTTCTGTCCCATGCCCATATCTGAATATTAACTGAAGTGGATCCATATAATCTAGAGTTGTTGTAATCTACCACACTCTCAATAAACTTTCCTAAAATGGTAAGACTGGTGGAGACCAGGCAATATTGATCCAAATTGGTTATCTCTGGGGGACATTGCCAATGTAAGGATTTAACGTGCAAGACTGAATTCTATCTGTTCTGCTCTATGTTCTAATTCTGTAACCCTCGAGTTTCCAATTTGAGAATATGTTTCTAGCTCTAAATGTTCCTCTTGAACAACTTCATATGTATATGTAAAAAACACAGTCACAACTTCCAAAGACTTATATTAAGGGCTTTATGTACTGTGGCTGATCAGTTACAATTGCTATTGTGGTTCCATTTGGCTACATTATATTTTCTTCATTTAATTTCCATACTCTTGCCACCCAAGAACAAGAATTCTTTCATGTTCTAGATAGATATCTGCATTTGCTTCTGCTGCTTCATTTTCTGCTGTGTCAAGGTGGTATTGTATTCATTTGGTCAAATGCTAGGGTTACCTCTCATTTAATTTTCTCTTTCCATTATAGGTTTTTACAGCTTTGGCCCTTGTTGGGATGCTCATTCTTCCCCTCAACAATTTTCCTTGGGTGCTGAATGGGATCTTGGAAGCCAAAGTATCCCTAGATCGAATCCAGCACTTCCTAGAGCTCACAGACCAAGATCTGCATGCTTACTATAGTAGAGGTACAGCAATAAAGAAAAATAAAGTAATAGTGGGATGAGACAGCAGAGTGACACTAGCAGTTCTTGTTCATGCAAAGCAAATATGAAAAGAGAGAATAATTGGCGCTTGAAGATTATGTTTGCTGGAAAAAAATATGAGTGTGATAAGCAACTAGGTGCTGCAGTTTCCTATAATCACTAATGCCTACCAGCATTCCAAAAATCCAGGCTTCCCCCTTTTTCTCTTTTCCTTTAACCCATGTTTTTAAAAAGCAGAGCCCTAATTTTCTGAAAATCCATCTCTAATATGGGAATTCTATTAATCATGAGCCCTGGTGGCTCAAGATGTTAGCAATTAGCCTAGCAGCCAGCAGCTTGTAATTAAGGCATGTTCGAATGCCTTAAGGTATTCACCAGGCTCAAGGTTGACTCCGCCTTCCATCCTTCCAAGGTAGGTAAATTGAGGACCCAGATTGTTGGGGGCAATAAGCTGACTTTGTAAAATGCCGCTTGCGGGGGGCAAAAGCCCCAATAAGCTGGCATATACTAAAGAATGAAGGCTATTGCTAAGCACATTGACTTGTGCTTATAAGTTGTAAGCTGCCCTGAGTCTCCAGAGAAGGGCGGCATATAAATTGAATTAAAAAAAAAATCAGGACAAGCAAAATTAAATGTGTGAGCTGAACCTTATTTGCATTCTATGATTGAATATATATGTTTCTTATTAAAGGCAGGGTAGCTCTGACAAAAATCTTAATCTTGAGTATGGTACGTATGTGCATCTATGTGTGAAATCAATTATATCTGTACATATAAATATATATTATTATATCTGTAAGTGTACTATTAGCTACAGATTTTATAACAGCTGTACTGTTTTGTTTCAGCTTGTCCTTTGAATCCATCTTCTGCCTTGGAAATGCACAATTCTACCTTTTCATGGTCCCCAGAAATTGAAGAAACCTCTGAATCTCATGTACCAAGAGGAGGCCAACTTTTCATACAGAATCTGTTGGTAACAAAAGTGAGTAATCAGGGGAAATTATAAAGGCAAACAGCACTGTCTAGACCAATTAAGAGGGGTGCCTTGGTATTTCGTTGTATGGAAAGAGAAAAGATATGACAGAGTAAGACTTCAGGCTAATCTGTGAAAATCTTGATATTTGTTTCTTTCTAGGGTGCATTAGTAGGGGTCATCGGGAAGGTTGGATGTGGGAAGAGCACACTGCTTGCAGCCATGACTGGAGAACTTAATCGGTAAATAGTCAATCATACCCTGCTTCTTGTAACTTTGAACTATTACATTATTTTATATTATTCATATTATATCCCATGTGATACCTCTGCTCCACGAGCTGCATTGGCTTCTGGTTGTCCTCCGCGTGAGATTCAAGGTGCTGGTTATGACCTATAAAGCCCTGAATGGCTTGGGGCCGGAATATCTGAGGGGACACCTG
>JANHFR010001744.1:23162-35042 GCA_032468015.1 Mimophis mahfalensis | reverse complement strand
TTTAAATTTGGATTTATTGGGGGGGGGGTGTTAGGGGCGGGTTTAGAACCATATATTTTCCCGAAGGTGAATTTAAATGTCCCTACCCTAATTTAGTTCCCGTATGCTTTTAGTTTAGGTAGTATTCTGTACTCTGTTGTATATTATAGATACCTGGACTTTGGTTCCTTTTGAAACAAAGACGCAACAAATCTCAAAGATATTTGACATTTTATACAAAGTTTTGTCCTGAATGATTATGTTTAGGGAAAAACAGTTCATCAAGGTCCTTGTTTGTAGTAGGTCCTTCAGTTTTTCCCCACTGACAAATTTGTGATACTCATTTGAGTCACCAGAAAAGGCTGCTCTACAGATGCAGTCATGTATAAGTAAGATAAACAAATATTTTTGCCCATGGGCATCAAGCCTATAGAAAAGCCATATAAAGTGGACTGTGAATTATGACCTATTTATTTGATGGAAACAAATAGTTTTGTAAGAAGCTATTCTAAAAGAAGATTAGAGATTTTGAATTCCTTAGTTTTAATAGCTTAATGTCATTTTTACTTTTATTTTTTCTAAAGCTAGATTTTTTTTATTATTGTGGCTACATTTTTTATTATTTTTTCCCCATTTTATTAAATTAGGGTGTTTGACAGCATCAAGAAGTAGTGAGTTAATTTTTTTCCTAGTTTCTTACTATTTTAATTCTTTGAATTAAATGATAATACATTTTTGCATTTCAGATTTATTTCTAAATCAATGCATCCAAAATACTTAAGATTAAAAAGTCTAAACTGTGTAATGGGGCAACATTTTTAACTTTTTCCTGTTTGTCCAGCCAAGTATTTAATTTTAGATATCCTGAGTTTTCTGGGTTTTTATATAAACCTAATTACTCGCGCAAGTATCCAACGTCCAACAGCTTCTCAGAGTTACTTGACAGCAAGATGGGTAGCATAAATTTAATAATTTTTTTTTTAAAAAAATAGAGGGATTAAAAGTCTTAAATATGAAAAGCAATTTATTTTTTGTGTTAATTAATTTTTATCTTATTTCTTTTTATTCTGACTGTTGCTTTTATTAAACTAGCTAGTGATTCAATTGGAAGGAAAAGAATCCCTTTCTTTATTCCCCTAAACAGGCTAAGCTTTTTGATGTCATGTTATTTCCCTAAACAATGGCTTTTGATCTGCTTATATTTGAATTAAGTACACTCATAAAGGATTTTCAGAACGTAGCTTTTTATAGCAATAACATCAGCTTAAGTAATCAAAAGCTTTGAAAGCATACAGTACTAACAAAAGTACAAACATTTTGTTTTGAACTACAAAGTAAATTGTATTTAATGCTCTTTTTGAAATATTATATGATGAATCCTGACATGACCTTTGCATGTAATTTGTGATTATTCTTTTTGCATTATAAAGTCATTGCCTTTTTTAGTTCAGCAAGACTATTTTTTTAGTTTAACGAGACTGTTGACATACATAGGAATTATACCTATAAACCTTTTTGGTATATCTCTGCTGAGCTGTAAATTTAATTGGCGGTATTTTGATTGGTAGATGTCAAGGACTGGCTTGAATTATTGTTCAAACAAATAAGCAATCAAATACACCTTATTTAAAAGAAAATAAAGATCACTTCTTGGTAAAATAAACTCCCTGTCTATCTCATATTGTAGAATATAGGGTAGTCTATCAGCAATCTGATTTAAATTAGCAGAATAGGAAAATGGTGCCATGTGTTGCTATTTTCCTTAGTTTAAAGGATAAGAATGAAAGAAAGTATGGTACCTTGCATGATATGATAATAGAATAACGAAGATCATATTTTTTTTTACTTTTAGAACCAATTTAAATAGGATTGAAACCATTGCATTAAATTTAAAGTTAAAAGAAAAATGAAATATCATGCCAAATGCATTAATTGACCAGTCATTTTTTTATTTGTACAATAAAAGCCATACAGCTGGCCCTACTATCAACCTATTTAGTATACATTTAGAATAAACTTAAGTGGCCACTAAGTTGTTCCACTGCGATATATAGGCTGGGAAATCCACCAGCTATTAGGAGACACTTCACTGCGCATTACAGATATAATGGTAATAAATAATGTAATATTAGTGGAAATCATCTCTTGGAGCACAGGTTTGATAATCAACACATTGGCTTTCCCTTGGGATTTTCCTACCAGTTGCATTTACTTTGTTTCCAAACATTTCCACAATAAATCAAGGAATTAATAGTAATCCTCATAAAATGGCTTTTCACAATGTTTTTTAAGATGTGCTAATAAATAATTAGGAATTATTTATATTCTATTACTCTTGGGGGCCATTCACAGCATGAAGTACAGAAAATCCTGGTAGATATAAACTGAGATTTAGAGAAGGAATTAACCAGGACAGATCTTATACCTGCTTTCCTCCACATAAATAAGATAGATCTTTTTCATATTTTTTTAAAAAACAGATGTTCAGAAAGTTTTTCTTTGCTTGTATGGAATTGCAAAGCATAGCGAGTCCCTTTTTGAGCTGCCTTTTCCCCAGCTGTGCTATTGTGAGATTGTTTATTCTGTATTCATTGAGGCCCAAAGAAAACACTGTAGTAAGGAAAGGGGCCAACAAACTTGTTGGGGCAAGGCCAATAGCAGGGCATATAAGACTTGTTTCAGCAGCTTTCTAGCCTAGTGCAAGCCTGGCTGACTTCCTGCTCTATTAATTTTGAAGCCTTAGATCTTTCTAGTTAATCTTTTCAGTGTCATTTGCAAATTAGCCATATTTAAGTTTGGGTCAAATGTTATTGATAAATAACACTTTTTATAATACAAAGTATGGCACTTCTAAGTTGCTACTTGTGCAGATTGCTTTTTAGGCCTTTGCATATACAGCAAGGAAGATGGAAGGGTTGTACCTCCGAACCTCAATTTTTTTAAAACAGGAAGTGGCGTCACACGTGATCTTTGATGGGAAACCAGCCTTTAAAACTTGGTCCATGTTTTATACAATAAAATGCTTGAACACTAGCACATTGTACAACACCTCCCGCCCAAAAACGTTTGAAAATGAAATCTCTGCTTAGGCATGTCAGAATAGAATTTTCCTTTCTCCTCTTGTTGATGTAAAAGCGTATTTTCCACTCCGGTCATATTCATGACTGGATATAATTTGGTCTCAATCACAGCTTAATTTTTAAAGATATTTCCTTGTCTTCCAGTTGTGGCAAACTGTAAAGTCTGCAAACTGGAAGAACCCTTAGAGTCCTATTTGGATCACAGAGTATTTCCAGTCGTGGATGAAGTACTTTAGTGTTCTGCAACTTCAGTGTTGGGAGTGCTTTAAAATGACAGAAGTTGTAGGTTCCTCAGGCTGAAGCATTTGAGGTAGAGGAGGTATCCATGATAAGTGGGTTGTCTTTCCCCCCCCCCCCCAACTCTTAGACCCTTGGATTGAGTGCCTTTTTCAGACTCCAGATCAGAACCCAGATTGGTAGGTATTTCAGTGTATCCATTACATAGCTATGAACATTGCCTATAAGTCTCATGTAGCGCGAGGACTGCACCTCTCTACATAAGATTCCATTTCAGTTATTTCTTCAAGGAGGCTTCATGTTCCTGATATGTGGGTGATGAACCAAAGAAGCTACGTTATGCTAGATCAGAGTATTTGTTCAGCTAACTCGGAGCCGCCTTGTCTCCAGTATTGCCTAAACTAATTTCAGCTATTACAGTACTGTATTTCCTATCATGGGCGGCCGATCCTTTAAACTGGTGAGTGTGTCATAGACTAAAAGTATGTGATCTTATTTACTGAACCAGGATCCTTCTTACTATGCGAAATACTGACATAGAGAAAGGCTTTCTGAAGACAGGCTTCTGATACGGAGAGTCATCACTTCTGTGACTCGCATAATGCAAATTGTTGCTAAGTTTTAGAAAAATGATACGTGTAAGACGCGTTTTCTCAATGATATTTTAAGGAGTGAACCATTTTAATTCTATGAAATTTCTAAATAAAATAATTATTCAGAATTTCTGAATAAAATAAAATCTTTGTTTTTTTTAGATAGTGGAATTAAAAGATGGGAGAAATAGCCCAAAGATTTTGCATTCATTAGCTTACTAGTTCTGTCTCAGAGGTTGCTGCTAAATCCAGTTTCCCTATGGTTGTATGGTTACAGTAAAATATTGTTTCTAATATACAGTGGCATACCTCCATTTGTACAGTAGGGTATTTATTGAATCAGGGACAGAAGAAATAATATAGCTTCATTCACATTTCTGTTTAATTTGGGAGAGTCTTGCTGCTACAGAGAGTGAAATTTCTTGGAGATATTTTGTGTTTGTCCCTGTATCCTTCTTTACCTTTTGGTCTGCTTTAACCAAGCATTGCAACATGCTAGTTCTTGAGGTTTGCAAAGTCCCTTATGACTATGAGTACTAGATCTTACTGCATTGTTGGCTCAAGGACATGCATTCCTTGTACAGGAGGAAATAGACAAGAAACTGCTTGCTTGCAAAGGAGATAAGCTCCTTTGCGCAAAGTGTTGTCTGATTTACTATATTTCTTTTTTTTTTCCAGCCTCTTCTGACCTTACTGATCTTTGCTATGAGCATTCCTTGTCAGTTTCTTACAATGCTTTGCATTGTTTTTACAAGATAGGTATGTCAATCTTATTAATTATATTTATGCTATTAATTTCTACCTTAGTATGAACCGAAATAAGTGAGTTCTGCTTGCAGTTATTGTCAATAGACAATTCTGTATTGATCCTGGATGACGATAGCATACACAATAGCATACTATGTACAGTACTCTTTAAATGCAATATAGATATACTGTAGACAGAGATAGACTACTACAGCCTTGAATACTCTGGGGAGATTATGGTTTGAAGCCAGCCTGCCTGGTTTCCAAAACCTTTGCTGACAAGCTCGTTGTGCCATCTGGTAGTACAGTAACTTAAATGCTGTCCTTCTATATCACAGATAATGAAAGCCTAATCTAGCAGATCATATAAGCCTTAGCTATTACTCTGTCCCTAATAGAAACTGCATAGTATGTCTGGTATATATAGTTATGCAATATATATATTGGGGAGGAATGGGGAGATTGATTTATCATTTGTGGATGAACTGTACTGCTGCGTAGGTGAAGCCTATCCTCCTGTATGTTTTCTGCTTTTTAAATGTTTGCTATATGATAGTACTTATTTTTAGTGCATTGTATGGATGCAGGACTTTTTTTATTATATTTGTTGGTCACTGCTCTGATGTCTGTTGTATGAATAGCCAACTTCAGTTTTAGAAATGCTTGCATTTCCATTTAGGATCCGTCTTTGCCTTTGCCTTTGGCTTTAGAGGAAGAATTAAGAGCAGATACTTCTTTGGGCTGTTTGTGTCCTTCTCTCATTCAAAAATAATTTTGCCTTTAATTGACTCAAGCACACAACTATTCCAGCTTGTCTTATACTTCATATCTACAGATTATTCTCTGTTGTCATTGTTGGCTTTGACAGCATTAGATCAATAGCTCCTGTCTAGTTTGTCATTGTTGCCTGTAACGTTTTTTGGCCTTTCCTAAAGAGCCCAATCAATATTTTGCTCCAAGGTTTGTTCTCATATGCTATATATAATCTGAACACATGCCGTGTGTGTGTGTGTGTGTGTGTGTGTGTGTGTGTGTGTGTGTGTGTGTGTACATCACATGCAGTGAGAGGATGAACCTGCTTTTGCTCTCACTAGCTGGGCTGACACCGCTGTGTTTTTTCTTCTGCTCTTTCTTTATACTGCAGTTACTATTCCCACACTCTGGCCTGCAGCTTTCCTCTGTTCTCGGATTATATGGCTATTGTGAGTCAGCAGATTTTTGATTGTCTCATGAAAACATGCTTGGCTTTTGGGGGCATCTATGACTCTTTTTTTGTAATTTCTGCTGTTGGCAGGTGGCCTGTGGTGAAAATCAAGCAAGAAGGACAATGACAAGCACAGTACCTTCCAAGAAGCCTTACCGTAAGGCTCCACCACAGCATCGTGAGATTCATCATGAGCTGCCCATTCTGTGTGATGAATATGATGGTGTGATTTTGGCAGAGCAGAATCAGGTAACTGAAATCAAGGCAGTTAAGGATCTGGTGTATCTGCAGAAGGGGTTCAGCTGTATCGGGACAGATAACCTTAAACAGCAGGTGGATGGGTATGATGAGGTTTGCAATGTTAACTTTCCTTCCTTGTCTTTGGAGTCAAGTAGTGACAAGAAAGTAGCAGGATGCCAAGCAGAGCTAAACCTGAAGAGTTGGAATCTATCTTCTGCCATGCTTCCCAGCTGGAAAGTAGAGAAACAGAGTATGAAGTACTCTCAGTATCCTAGCCAAAGATGGCTCAGTAAGTTCATGAGCCAGAGTGGGGAAACGTTAATGGCTTCTGGAGATGAAGGCCAAAAGCCAATCTGCTCCTTCAAAAGTAGAAGTTCTCTTATGTTCAAAGAACCTGCTGAGGTATTGGCACCAAGGAAATTCCGTATTCCAACCACTCACCTACCTCTCAAAGGCATCTTGAAGCAGACAAAGATGCTGAATGTGCAGCCTCAAAGCTTGGGAACATCCAACTCAGTAGAAACCCTGACCCAAAGCCACCAATCACAACAGTATAATGACCCGCAACCTTGCCTCAAGAGACATGACGGGCATGCATCAGAATGTCACAAGGTTAGCTCTTCAGTGTTTGTTCAACGAAAGGACAAAAAAAGGCAGGAGAAGCTCCAGTTCTCAAAGTTCCTGGATGAGATCACCCACAGAGTTCTGAGTCCTGTCTATTTGCATTCTTTGGGTGAAGATAGTGGAGAAGAAAGGATCCAGAAGTCTTTCACCATTTCCAAATGTTCCACACGAAAAGGGCAGAAGGAAAGCCTGCTTGAGGGCACTAAGCAGATGGCTAAGAAAAGCCCTTGTCTAGCTAAGAGAAGAGAAGAATGGAGGCGAGAGGGCCTTGAAATAATATTATGCCACAGGAAGACTCCAGAGGAGATGGACAGGTCATCTAGACAGAGGAGAAAGCTTGCTCTGGTGAGGAAGGCCAGCACAGAGAAGCTTCGGTCTGTGGAGAAACAGGTGGTGGATTTGTGTCAATATCAGTTGCAGTACCTAGTGGAATTGAGTTTGTCAACGTATCTTTTAAGCGGCAGCATCTACCCTCTTGGAAAATATCTTAGCAGGTGGGAGGGAAGGATACAAGGCAGGACCAAAATGAATACAGTACTTGGTATGTACTTGCAATCCACCTGGCCACATGTCACTTTGGTGTGAGGTTACCTGGAGGAGAAAAAGAGGTCCTCTCCTCCCTTGTGTTGGAATCAGGAGAATGGTAGTATACCATGTAGAATTTTTCTTTCTTTCAGCTTAGCTATCAACAAGGTAGAAAGAGGAGATAAGTAACCAATCTTGCACTTAAAATACATTTCTGTTGTAGCAAATAAGCATTGGAAGGAAGCTTCTCCCTCATTCCTCAGTTGAGGATTTAATATAAAGCTTTTTAGCCCTGTCTTCTTTGGAAAGAGATTATTATGCAATAAGGAAAGTTAGGCCACTTGTTTAAATGGGAACCTTTCAAGCATTCAGTTAATTTATATCGCTTTATATTCAAATATGGATTGTTTTGGTTTGTTTCTTTAAGGGATTTTTCCACACCTGTATTGTCGTGGTCAGTTTAGAGCACTTCTTTTGCATTACGTAATTTGAATAGTAATACAATAAATCCTGCTGCTGTTGTTATCTGATTGCAAGATTGCAAAGTTGTAGCTTAAAAGTTTAAATGCATCTGATGCAATTTACTTACTGAGTCAGACAGGCTAATAAATGCACATTATTCATCTAATCTTTGTTCTTGAGATCTTCGGTTCCTTTCTCCAAGGAAAAGAATTCTTAAATGCTCTAACAGAAGATTCTGTAATTTCTGATATCAGTTTTAAGAAGATATCGGGTCTTCTAAATGATTTTTTTCCTTCTGTTGTCATCCTTTGGTATGCCTGCTCTTCCTCTTTCTTGATATCTGATTGGTCACCTTTCCCTCTGATTCAAATGCTGTGTGAAAGCAAAGAATAAAATGTATGTGACGAATATGCTGAAAGTAGCTATGAGCAAGAAGAGAAGGAGCAATTATTCCAAAGGTGCTTTTTCAAAAGCAACTGGACTTTGTTTTTCCTTGAGGATGATTTGCTTCTCACCCAAGATACTTCTTCAGTTCTGAAGGATTTACTGTATATTTACATCCTTCACTATTTAGTCAGAATTTTGAAGAAGCTTCTTGGATGAGAAGTGAAACCTCTTCAACGAAAAACAAAATAAGTCCAGTTGCCTTTTGAAACGGCACCTTTGGGACAACCAATACATAAATAAATAAAACCATCACCTGGATGACTGAGAATCTCCATAGACAAAAGGAACAATTGGAAACTATGATAGTTAAATGTTAGGACCACTGAGAATTTCTGATTCAAAGCTTCCCAAACGTTGAAAGGTAATTATGAAGTAAAACTAAATAGGAATACTATGCAATACTAACTTTTGACACTTGACCGACTGAGGACATCTGGATTCAAATTCCTATCAAACCATAACATTTAGAGGATGAATGTAGATGGTTTCATTTTTGTTGGCCTAAAATACCTTAGTTTGTTGTGAGACTACTCTTTCTGTAAAATGGAGTTGGTAAAGAATGTTCTAGGTCCTTGATAGCAATATCATTTATCTTAATTTTTTATTGATAGGACTGCTAGAGTAATTGATTTAGCACTGGTTTATGGCACAATATAGCATTTTGCTAACATCCCAAAACAACATAGTGCTACGTTGAATGTAGAATAGTTTGAATAAAATAGAAAGGAATAAACAAATGTCTGGAAAGGCTTAAGTCAACCTGAGTTTTGACTGAAAGAATATATTTGCCATAAAACAAGTCTTAAATACTATTTGTGTAATACGCCTTGTGACTGAGAGATGTTCAGAATAATCAGTGTACTTAATACAAATCGTCCTTCCTTCATAATCACAATTGTGGCCTAGTATAGGCAGTTCCTCAGAAATATTTGTGACTTCTCCAGAAATCTGATTTTCAGGTTGGTCTTGTCCTCTGGCATGTGCGTGCACAAGTCCCTGTGGTTTTCTTGGCAAGATTTCAAATGTAGTTTGCCATTGCCTGTTTCCTAGGGCTGAGAGAGTGATTGGCCCAACTGAGTTCAGGCAGGAGTAGAATGCATAGTCTCCTGGTTTCAAGACTTGACATCTTTAACCACTATCCAAACTGGCCCTTATTTTTTCCATTTAGCAGTTGTATGGTTTAGTTTGATATTCTGGCAACTAGTTCATACTTCTAATTAAATCTTGATTCTGTTTCCTTTTCTCTTCTATAGGAACCCTTGACAGATGCAGAAAGGATAAAGTAAGTATCCTGGACCCTTTTTATTTTATAGTTGTTTGTAGTACTTCTGGTTTCAGGTTATATTATCTGTGCTTATTTCCTGATGTTGTGGAATTGTGTTTTCCTCCGTAACCTTTTCAATATGCTTAAGAAGAACTAATGTATAACTTTTAAGTCTGGCAAAACTGATCATTGTAGAGCTGATAATGGCTGATGAGCTTAAACTGCTAAGGATGCTCTTCACAGAAACCCAGCTATAGAATTATTAAATGAAAACTCCAGTGTTATCTTTGTCTTAGTGCTGCTGTAACGGGTTAGTTTAAGAACAACATCCATGCTAAGTTTGACCATCTATTTATATAGCTTGAAAATATTATTTTATGTTTTTGGAAAATTGAATGGGTAAAATATTTGTAGATGATAAGCCTGTGAAGAACAACGCTAACAGAATTATTGAATCTTTGGGAGAATGTCTACATCGATGTAAATGTATGGACATGGCAACATCATCCTTATGGATCAGTATTTCCAAAGCCAATATGTGAATCTTCGTCTAGAAATTTATTTGGTGACATAGAAGTGGATAGTTCTCTTAATATGAACATTGAAGTCAAGGTAAAACTGGAATGGTTATTTTCCTTCCTGCAATGTTATTTGTTTTCTCTGGGAACACATAAATTATTGAGTAAGTTTCAACTTCCAAGGAAGGATACCTGAGCTATTTAGCCCCATCTGGTTGCTGTGCGTAATCTAAAGGCTGTAAACTAAGGAGCTGCTTGCATAGATAGATGACCTACTTTTTAGAATTAAACTCCTTGTCTGTAGTGTAGTAAAAAAATGATCAAGCATGGAATTTTCCTTCCCTGAGTAAAGCAAGTTGCTCACATTTGCTGATGTTGGTGCCCAGATGGGCTTGCTCCTTAAAACAGTCTTAGGGGCATCTTCATTCTGTGCTTGATTTACCCAATCAAGATTTATCTGATCTTGCATGTTCTTTTTGATTCCAGATTTATTCCAAACTCCTTTCATCTTACTTTCTGGTCTAATAACATGCTAGGAATTTTGGAAAACTCTTCAGCACTACCCAGATAGCAATAGCTGCAATAGCACTTAAACTTGTATACCTTTTCATAGTGCTTTACAGCCCTCTCTAAGCGATTTACAGAGTCAGCATATTGTCCCCAACAATATGGCAGCTCCTTTTACTGACACCTCAGAAGGATGAATCAGCCTACCCAAAGGGCTCCTGTAGCAAACAAAACCAGTCACAAAAATCTGACTAGAAAAGCAATTAATGGAAACCATATACTTTTGTATTTCACAAGTAACATTTTAGGAATTCCCTCCCCCCATCTTTAACCATCACAGACATACCAATATAGTATTCCACTGACTACTTTACTTCTGCCTTTCTTAGATTAAACAAGCCTAACATCAGTACCTGGAAAATGTTTGGGCAAAAATAGTGAAGGAGGATATTTGCAACCATTTTGAAAGCAACACTGTGATTGCTAAGCCAAGCTTTTTATAAAAATAGGTCATGTGAGACAGAACTCATCTCTTTTGCAAGTCAATTATTTTCCTATCCATGCTGTGGATATAGCCTGCCTCAATTCCAGCAAAGCTTTTGACAAGATTCCACATGGCATTCTCCTTGACAAGTATTAAAGTATAATTTGGATAGCACCACAGTAAGATTGGTCTACAGCAGATGGTCAACTGTGCTCAGGCAATCAGCGTGAATGGTTCTACAGCATGTTACAAAGCAGTAACTACTGGAGTCTGTTTACAGCCAGTATTAATCTGCATTTTTATAGAAATCTGGATAATGAGATTGATGATCTGCTTACTAAATTTGTAGAGGATTAGAAAATCTGGCTAAAATCCTAGGTGACAGATCAAGGTTGCAGTCTAATTTGAACAAATTATAAGGCTGGACTGAAAAGAAGCACGTTCTTCAAAAGGGAAAAATGTAGGTTGGTATTTTTAGGGAGGAAAAATACATGACATGCCTAAAAGATGAGTATTCTTGGCTTGAAAGCACCCTAATGGAGAATGACTTGCGTATAGTCATTGTCAGCAAGCTAATATAAGTTAGTGTGAGATAATTGTTAGAAGAACATTATATCAAAGATGTGTGAAGCCCTTATTCCCCTCTACTACACATTGGTGAGTCCACATACGATATATGATTCTGGGGTGACATTTCCAGAAAGTTGTAGGGCTTCATCACTGGAGGTTTTCAGAAAAGACTAGACAGCCACCTGTGTGAAATGTTATAGGGTCTCCTGCTTGAGCAGTGGGGGTTGGACTAGAAGATCTCCAAGGTCCCTTCCAGCTCTATTCTGAATGATTGATTGATAATTTAGAGCAGGTTCAGAGGAGGGTGACAAAGATGATATAGAGCAGGGGTAGGGAACCTTGGCTCTTTTATGACTCATGGACTTCAACTCCCAGAACTCTTCTTCTTCCATGCTGGCT
>JANHFR010001742.1:157083-172271 GCA_032468015.1 Mimophis mahfalensis | reverse complement strand
CAGCACTTGGGATTCGAACCACTGAACTGCCGACCTTTCTGATCGACAAGCTCAGCGTCTTAGCCACTGAGCCACTGGATCCCTCCAGTGCAGTATACTCCTATTTAAAAATTTAAAAGATCAAAACATCAAAAGTTTTGCTGCAGACATACACAAACAAACAGTATGAAAGACAAAATGACCTTCCTAGCTATGTTTATATTCTATTAAATGCCTAAGTAGATAAACACAGTAGCGCAACAACAATGAAGCCAATTATCATAACAAATTATTTGCATAAAAATGTCTTAAAAAGACATCTTTGTCTGAAGATTTTGTTTCATTTCCTATTCATGAATAGTGGGTAAGGATTTGGTATAATGGTAGGAAATAGAAGGAAAAAAGGTTAAAAGCCACTTTAAATATATGAAGAAAACCAAGCCTAATACGATGTAGAAATTAAGCAGGGAAAAACATTTCAGCTATCAGACAGCTAATAATAGCTGCTCTGTGAGAGAGATATAAGTAGTGTCTAAATATGACAAATAAATAAAATAGTTAGATAGTGAGTTATAAGATGTTCAAAATTAACAGCACAATCCTGTGTATACTATATTTTCTCCAAAATTAATCCTACTTAATCAGATAAAATTTCTATGTGAGAATATGTAGGATGCAGATTACTTCCAGCTGAAAAGCTGTATTGTTGTTCTTGGTTGTTTTTTTTTAAGGAAGATTTTAGTTGCATGATTTCAAGAATTAGACAAAGTAACTTTATGTAAATACTTCTCCAGCTTGTTCAAAATATTTCTACATTTCTTTGAGAGGCCAACGTCTACTTTATTTTTAAAAAATACAAACCAGTTTATCAAGAACAGTTAAAACATAAAAACCTTGGTCATCACAGAAATATAATTCAATAATTTCTAAGAGCTGCTGCTTGTCCTTGTTGAAATATGAGTTAGTTTGATGCCCCAATGAGGTGAATTTGATCATCATGAAATGATTCATAGAGATAAATGAAGGATTCAATTGTTTTAATCAAAATGAAGGATAAAGATAAGCTTCAATGGATTTAAATCTTGTGCCAATGTAAAACAAACCAATCACTGTATAGTTTAGAGTGAGAAGAAAACAAATTATGAAGTGACAGTACCATGAGTCTAGAGAAGTTAACACAATCCATATGAAAATTGGTTAACAAAGCAAACATTCCCAATTTACTATCTTGAGATAATTGTTATAGCCATGGTGATATGCGGGAAAGACCTTGGGAGACTGGGAAGCTGCTAGATTTTGTCAATGTAGCTTTACAATAAAGTAGAATTAATTTGTCTGGTTGTGATTCTCACAACCAGTGATAATTTCTCAACTCTGAAAGTGCAATCCTCCGATCCCTGCCTGATTTAGAGACAGAGACAGTATGGAAGGTACCTTCTAAACCTCCTGCATCACTCCTCCTGCATCCATCCAGGTGTGGGCAATACTGATTCTCTTCTGACCACTCCCTTGGCATGATGCCTTGGTCAAGTCCTCCCAAGGTCTTTCCCTCAAATTGTCCTAGTTGTGCTTCAACATATATGTAAAAATTTAAAGGAAGCTTTCATAATAGAAAGTCTGCTTCCATCTTAATCTGTCAGAAATGTGGGTGGAACAAGAAATACCTCAATGATTGAGAGGAAGCAGCAGGTGCCTTAAAATCTGTCAAGGTAAGCATGCTATAGAATAATAAAGCTTTTGGTTTTGCTACCATACATTTTTTCTCGAATGCCCAATTGATAGCAATACTTAATTTAAATAGAGATTTGTCAAAAACGAAGCAATATACATATTATAATAATACAGGCAATCCTCGATTTACTACAATTTGTTTAGTGACTGTTCAAAGTTATAATGGCACTGAAAAGAGTGAGTTATGACCTTTTTTCACATGACCATTGCAGAATCCCCATGGTCATGTGATCAAAATTCGGGCGCTTAGCAACTGACTCATATTTATGAGGGTTGCAATGTCCTTGAGGGGTCGTCAAAAGGTTACCTTTGGGACCCTTTGACAAGCAAAGTCAATGGAGATGTCAGAATCACTTAACAACTTTGCTACTAACTTAACTGCAGTGATTCACTTAACAACTGTGATAAGAAAGATTGTAAAATGGGGCAAACCTTGTTTAACAATTGTCTCACTTAGCAACATAAAGTTTGGGCTCAGTTGTGATCATAAGTTGAGAATTACCTGTATTAAATACATTTTTTATTCATTTATAGTGGCACTTTGTAAAAATATAATGAATGCATTAAGTCAACTATTTTCTAACTATGGAACATGGTATTATTTCTAAGGGAAAGGGGGATGGAGAATCACTGCTTTAAATAAACAAATCTGTGAATAGATTTACATTCCTTCCTTATTTCCTTTCCTTTCTTATTCCCTTCCCTGTTTTTTTCTTTCCTTTTCAATATATTTAATGAAAATTCCTTGAAAATTCACTGTTATTTCAATGTGTAGAAGTTGAGAAAGCATACCCTTGCTGTGAAGTCTACAACAGCTCCTCGGTTGAGTAGAAGTGTCGCTACATTAACGTTTCCATAATGTGCCGCTATGTGCAAAGGTGTGAAGCCACTCTGAAAAAATAAAACAGTCCTAATTAGAAAATCCAGGTGTTTTTTTTCACAAGACAATAGTTAACTAAAATTTGAACAATATAAGCCAGAAATGCTCTCCTACTTCTGGACTACTCTAATGGTATAAGAATTACATGTTATGGTTTCTTATTTGTTCATTTCATTATTTATTCATTTTTCTTAGTTCAGATGCAAAACTTACTTTCTCTGTTTTCTGAGAAAAAATATATATACTTCTTATCAAGTACTCTATCAAAATCTGCCATTCTACTTGCTGACTCTCCGTATAATTTAGAAATTGAGGGATGTTGCTAATGAAGTATGGATCCAAGATTAACTAGAGATGTCCATGCTTAGCTATCCATCATCTATGGCAAATTTCCATAGTTGTCTACAGAAAGCAATTCTGTGAAATTAAGGGGTAGCTTCTGTAAAGTACTTTTAATATCCAACTGCGGACATTTTTATCACTTTTTCCTTCAAGAAAATAAAATCTATGCTCTGCTGAGCTGGGAATACTTTCAAATTGGAACAGAGTTCCACTGATTTCAAGATATTAAATTGCCCAGCACTTGAAAACATAATAAATTATGAAGAGGGAAAGAATCTCAAAAATTTAAAAATGCCATTTGCAAGCAACAAACAATCCAAACCAATTGTCCAGATGAATATTTTGGAATGGATTTATACTGCTACAGAAATGAATTCATGTTACAGGCAACTGTTCTGTACTTAATAATTCCTCTGCAGGCCCACTATTTTGGTTCCTACTCTACTATGAAAAACAAATACAAAAATCTTCAGCATCTCAAAGCCAAAAAACCAAAACAAAATAAAATAAAAAAGATGAGACAGTATATATTTGTTCCAAGGGTACATAAAAATGAAATGTGATGTACTCTGAACTGTATGGAATGGTGGTGGTGGTGTGGTTGGGTGTATATGAAATGATTTTCAGTAAAGGGCTGGCAAGAATAAGTTAACAAAACTGTTGATTTTGGTACCTCAGTTGTTCTATTCACCATCATCTGTTGAAGCGTGTTTTGGAAAAAAGAGGAAAGATATTACAGATTGGTAGAATGACAGAAAGCTCACTTGTTCACTAAAATAAATTGCAATCTTGTTACTGAAGGGGGAAAAACCCTGATGCGCATGATTAATTTCAAATGTCAGTGTATGGAATCTCACATTTCCATGGATTACACAGCCCAAAACCTACTTAACAACAATGCTTTTAACAGTTGTTTTCCCCTTAGTAAATAATCAAAAGTTTAAATTTTATATTTCAGAATCTAAAGCACAGTATTAAATGGATTATATTTTCAAAGACAGAAAGTACTAAAACACCACAAGTAATCAACACAAGAAAAAGAAATCTGAAGAATGAATTATGCCTTTAAGTCCGTATCTTCTTGCAACTGTAAGAAAAAAGGGAGGGTTTGCTGGATATATCAGATTCAGCATCCATGTTAGTAGCTTTTATTGTATTGTATGCTTATTATCCACTTTAAGATATTTTATAAATACGTTGTAAACCATAAATCAATAAATATATGAATAATACGTTGCAAAGAGTTGCACTTCCAATATCACTGGAAAAAAAACATTCTTTTATCCTGCTCATTGGGGGAAAATAATCCTTAGAAACATCCTATTTTTGATACCATCCTGGAAAAAGAGGTAATTTTTTTTACCTTAGACTGAACATCAGCATTATGATCATTCTGGAGAAGCAGCGCTGCTGATTTGGTGTCATCTTTTCTGGCAGCAATATGCAGTGCCGGCAGTCGCACTTTCCCTTTAGTGTCATTCTCCAAAAGAATAGCCACTGCCTGGTTGTGTCCTTGTTGCAGTGCAACTGCTAGTGGAGTGAAGCCATCCTGTTAAAGTGTGGGGGGGAAAGGAGATGCTGCATTAACAGTTTGGTGCTATCTAAACATGACTTTGGAAGAAAAGTCTCATGTTCCATTCAGTGGAATTGGCTTGCTTTTGGCTACCACACATTGAAGTTGTTGTATCACTGAGATAATATTACCATTTTAAACACAGTGTTTCTTATGAGACCATTCACTCTTAAGTTTAGGAGGGGAAAGGTTGTCTAAAGTAAATGAAAGACAAAATCCATATGGCTCTTTTTGGGATAAAGAGCCCTCACACAAATCATACCATCTATCAATAGGGCAATATTTTTTATTATATTCAGGGTGAGATATTTACTTATAGAATCCCACATCAAAGCACACTGGTTTTTTAAAATAAGAATTTTATTAATTTATCAAAGCACATTGCTGATTGCATCATATCCTTGACTGACTTCTCCATATAGTAAGCCTAATTTGAAAAATAAAGTATGAGGATAGCTACATTTCTTGTGGTGGTATACGATATTGAAAACGTATAGCCAGCCTTTTTATTTATCATTTAGGTGGAACAAACATATTAGATCATTGTAATTAAGAATATCATTTTAAATGTACAGAATGTAGTTTTGTCATAATTCTTAACTTTAAAATACTGAAATTTCAGGAATGTTTCCTAGAATGACATATAATAGAAAATAAGCAGAGAATATAAGAAAACATGGGCATGTTCAGCGGTTGTATTCAGCCAGTTCCGACAGGTTCCGGAGAACTGGTAGTGATAATTTTGAATGGTTCAGAGAACTGGCAAATACTACCTCTGATTGGTTGGCAGAATAGCCACACCCACTAAGCCATGCCCATAGAACCGGTAGTAAAAAAAATTTGAATCCCACCACTGGAAATGTTGAAGTAGGCAAGATAATATTGACTATGGTTGGAATTCAGGTGACACATACAAGGTGACAGTAAGAAAATGCTGAAGCCAAAGTGCCTTGTGGAGTTCTTTAAAATGATAAAGAAGAGTGCAGATTGCCTCTTATCTTCAGATGTGTTTCTTTCCTCTGGAAGCTGGGAACAGAATATTAAAACAGGACTGGAAACCTAGGAACCATGTGCAAACACTGGAACCCACAAGGTGGGATCAGAAATAGAAACATGACAGAAGCAGCACCATGATGCAATCCTCAGCCTTTTTGTAGGTGTACTGATGCAATTACAAAAAGAATAGGGATTGACTTGCAATGCTGCCTTCACTGCCTGTAGTAACTTGTCTTATATGCACACATCCCAGCAAGTGCCACAATGTGCAAAGCCTTTCTTCTAGCCACATTTAAAACAAATCGCAATCTAGGAAAAAAGAAGTGTTAGGACAACCAAAAGCTAATAATGGATGGTTTGGGACATAATTTTGGTTGGTTGGTTGGTTGGTTGGCGGGTTGGTTGGTTTGTAGGTTGGTAGGTATGGCCCAGAAAATACCAGTATGTGGAAATCTTTCCTTATACTGCCATCCAAAACAAACTGCAATATAGTGAAAGAAGTTTTAGGACAACAGAATCTAATAAAGAATTGTTGGTTTGAGGTTATATACTTTCTTCTGTTTAAAGAAGACAGGAACTGAAATGGTTTCATTCCAAATCTAGAAACACTCAGTAATGCCTGCTGATAACGTAGGTGGTTTTCGAATAGAGAAAAAGTGTTATCCATCTCATCCTGTTCCATATATTCACTTAAAATAGAATAACGCAACTGCTACTCATTCCTAGCATAATATGAGCGCACTATCAATTTCATATCCTCACAAGAAATGAATTAATGTACGTGGGGAGATTGCCATGCAATATGTTATCATCATCACTATCATCAAACAGAGAAATGTAGGCACCAAGATCATCTAGTGATTCATTCATTTGCACTGTTGTTTCTGTGCAGTCACTTAGCAACCACACGATGTTCCACATCCAGCAAAACTGCAATGGGAACATGGCTTCTGTCCATCCCAGCAACAAAAAGCTGCAATGTAACATGACCTCAATCCATTCCAGCAGCAGAAAGGATTATTTTAAAACCCACTGTCAAATAGAACAGTATCCATCCAGTGAAAGGATAGCAAAACAGCTGTTGACAAAGGCAAGCTTGGCTCCTCTATTAAATACCGTACTATCTTGGATACCCTGCAGTGGGATTACTGCATACCAGAAAAGGTGACAAATTAAGAAATCGATAAGGGATTGTTTCACATTACACAAATGCTAAAGGTAGAAGACTGTTTTGAAGATAAATTTATTCATGAATGAGCATTTCTGCAATGTTAAATGTTATCACTGCACTATAGTATCGAAACAGTTGAGAAATATTTAACCTAGAAATTTGGAAGGCATAATGAAAACAGGAGAGTTTGCAAAGTCAGAAATATATTGTGTTTTCAGAAAACCAGGATAAAGTAGGAACCATGATTTTAAAGACAAGTAGAGGAGGAAGAGGAAGAGGAAGATCTGAATACTGTACCTCAGTAGCAGTGCTCTGATTGGCTCCATTTTCCAAAAGATATTTTACTACATCGATATGGTTCTCCTGCGCTGCCATGTAGAGAGGTGTGAAGCCATTCTAAGGGAAAATAAAGTAATATGCAAACCATAAATATTAAAAACCAAGGCAAATTACACAAAAAATAAAGTGATTCGTGAAGCAATCTCAAGTAGAATCCAAAGGAAAAACAAACAAAACATTCCACTGAAGAACTCAACTCTAAGAAATGTCAGGTATTTACAAAATCTTCTTTTGGCAAAACTATTTTAAAGCTTGTACCTTTTTAAACATCTAATTTATTGAAGTAAATATCTTGTGAGCCCTATTAAATATGTATTAAGCAGAAACGTAAGATTGTAGTGATTTAGCAACTACAGTATATGTGGTTCTGTAAAGCTTAATATACCATTCAGATTCTTTATGCAGAACTTAATTTAGCATATACTGCAAGAAATAGGATTTTCAAATAAATAATGTAAAAGTTACAAAATTTATGAAGAAAAGAAGAAATCTTTTATTTATTGCTTGTATTTAATTAAATGTAACTCACTGTAAACACAGAACAGTGACCTTAATCAAGGCAGACTTATGGGCTGGAAGAACATATGGCACTATAATATAAGGTTTTGATTATAACAAGGCTGCAAAAGAACTTTTACAACTTGGTATGCTAACCAGAAGACCAAAAAAAAAAAAAAAAAAGTGAACTCAGGACTTAAGGAGAGTGCAAGATTCATATTTTCAAGGAATGCTTTGAAGAATAATACAATTTGTCCTAACTATCAGATCTAATTCTTATAATGCCAAAGATTACAAAATACAGTTGTGAGCAGGCTATAAACAAAATCAAATAAAACATTTGTTGCTTGCATTTTATGTATATCTTTGAAAATGACATTGAAGTATCTCATTAATTAAAAATAGAAATTAAGTAACTTGTTTAATTCATCCAAGAATAAAACCCAAAGCAATATATGCAATACATATTTTATTGGTTTTGAGAGCATCTCCATTATACAGTACTTTGTATGTTTTAATATATTTTTATTAAAATGTGAATACAGTTTTAAATTATTCACTGCATACAGAGCATATAACATAGGAATTCAGAACAGCTTGATGGATTTTGTATTATGGTTTTGAACACTAAGTCTTGCTATTTTTGTTTCAGGATTATTACATAGTTCTTCACTTCTGTTTTGAGGCCAGCATGCATTTCCTGGAAACGTATAACATTCTGGTAATAAAAGTGCATCATTAAACAAATTCTGTTTGTCATGCCATTTCATTTTTAGCTACTATATGAGCTCAATTTTTAAAAATCCTCAACAAGTCATAGCATGTGAGATATGAAGTGCAACTTTAATGCACAGATTTACATAGACATTCATTTAGTATATAAAATATCAATTAAAAACATGCATACAAAGAAAATGTACTTGCCAAACAAACTGGAGTACACCCTATTTCAAATATGAAAATGTATCAAGTCCAAGATCTATTCAAAACAACTACCAAATGCTGAGCAGCCCGTGATATATCTGAACCATTAAGTTCAAAGTACATAGAACCAAACCAACCACATTATTTCCATAAATAAAATGTCTTCCATTCCCTCGAGAAATTTTTTTTAATTGAAAAGCTAATCTTTATTTTAAAACATTATGAATTCTGCATAATTGTACATATAATATCTAACTACAAATTCTAATTTTGTATCAAGAGACCATTTTAACGAAATTTAGTTATGTGTAGAACACAGATATACATCCTAAGTAATCACCACATTTGAATAAGGCCATGCAACTGAGGCTACCTGGTCGCTTGGCCCCGTATGAATTACATTTCTTTTAAAAGGACTATGGAAAGTGATAATATCCCCACATCTAAGTACTACAAAAACAAAAACATTCTCAGCATAAAATATGAGAGAATGTAATTCACTTATAACTACTGTTATCTCTGAATTCTCAAATTATTGATTTGCAAAATAATATATACATTTTTGGAAAGCTTAATTGTTACCAAAAGTAACCCAAAAAAATTGCAATGATTTACTATTAAATCAGTAGGCCAAAGCCAAGCCACACTGAAAGTCCCCAATACACAAAACAGAATGTTGACAGCCAATCAAAGCAAAGGAACACTACAAAACAGACAGAATGTATCAGAAACACCAATCAAGCACAACACACTGAACTCCAAGACCAATAAACACAGACTAAGATCCCCAACCAATCAGGATGAAGAAAACCATTTACGCAAAGTGCGCTGCCAGCATCAAATTTAAAACAGAAATGGCTGTGAAAAGCCTGACACACACGAGAAGGATGAACCCAATACATAAGCCTGATGATGGCAGATGAGATTCTGTTCAAATTTGCTACAACTTTAAAAGCACAACTATGAAGATGTGGGAAAATACCCAAACAAAGCAAAATGCCATACATATAAATACCTGTGAAAATATAAGAAACCACACACACACACACACACACACACACACACACACGTGTATGTACATACATACGTACATACGTATGTACGTATGTATGTATGTATTTATACATATTGGCAGCCTTGAAGCATCTATGGAAACATGGCTATATGGCTTCCTTGGCTATATATATTCAAGTTCAATATATTTTTGCATACAGTAAACAAAGGTTAGTAATTAAAGTTTATTTAGTTAGGGAAAAAAATGCAAATTTTTTGAGCTTCAGTAAATTTATCCTAACTTTCCCCAATGAAAGACAGAAGAACAGAAGGATAAAATTGGTCCATATTTACTTCCAAAATCTAAAATGAAAGCAAAATAAATTAACCACTTTCATAGACATCATATGTTATCATTTTTAAATGGTTGTCAATTTGCTTCTGAGTGCCATTGAAGGTGCTGGTTACCACATATACAAGGCATGGGGCCTGTATTATTGTCTTCCATAGTTTCCACACACACCCCAGGTAATTTGCTTTGGCAGAATTGTTATGTTCTGGATCCATAGATTAAACAATGCTATATTCTGTGACCCCAGAAGCACCCCTTCTTTATAGCAACACTTGTCCTCTGGAATGAGGACTCCGTTCAAAATTCAAACCCTCCCACATACACCCTTTATTTTAAAGGGCTGAAACGTGGAGTCCTTCATGCTTTCTGAGCTTGGTTGTTTTTCTGCAGACATTTTGTTACCAAACTAGGCAACATGATCACTGGTAATGATGATGTTCTTCATGCAGGCCTTTGGCAAATATAATTAATGTCCAGTTTCTTCCTTTTCTTGTTCCTATCCAGGTTTGTTTTCTCTGCCATCTTTCTTCTTTTATTGTGTGCTGTTTTTGTGGGAGGGATTTGTTTGTGCTGTTACTTGTTTTTAAATGTTTTTTAACTATTTGTAAACCACCCACAATCACCGGGAGTCAAGCGGCATGCAAATTTAACAAGCTATTATTGATGTACATTTGTGTTAACATTAACGTAGGGCCACAGGTATGGTGTAGTGATCCAGAAAAGCAGATATTTAGAATTTTTTTTAAAAAAATTAGGATCTGGAATAAAAGTAGACACATTTACTTATATTAGTAGATGTGTCTACCCCATATAATAATCCACTTTCGACTTTTTCATTTCTCCACAATACTATGCCATGGAATTTATTCATATTATTTACATACCCTAATGTCGTGCAGGCATGCAATTGATATATGCAAGTATGTTGCCATTAATATACTGTTGCAGAGAACAAGTAAAATTGTGTATCTGGAAGATGCTGTTCTGTTCTGTTCTTTGTTTTCTCTTTGTTATTCAGTTCCTTTGCATAATATGAATCTTTAGTGAGTCTTTCTGTTATGTAATACTGCTGCCTGTGAAGCAGCAAAAAATATGTACGATCCAAATCTACACAACATGGATTTAATACATACACTCATACTTATTTGCAAAGTCAAAGTTAGCTACAGATGATGTTTAGGGTAGTCCAACTAACCACAAGCATATCAATAACATATCATTAAGGTGTATATTTGTGTACTTTATAATATACTTTGTTTATAGATACATGTATTTGTACATAGTATACATCCCATACTAAATATACTACATCAATTCAAATTCAAAACTAGATAACTAATTAAAAATCAATTATTTTTAAACCTCACTGTTCCCTGAAAGTTATCTAGACAATGTACAATGAACTTTAATAGAATCACATTAAAATTAAAATGGGATAAAATATAACATAGCCTTAAAAACCTAATTTATATCACAGTAACAAAGTTTCTAAAGTTTCAAGACGGAGAGATCCCAGTCTTGAATACCTACTAAGCTAGTTTCCATCAGTGGTAGAACATGACTAACAATAAATTAGACAGCAGTTCAAAAATATGGAAGACGCCATTCTAATATTCCAGCAGCAAATGATTTGGGGATTTAGCAAATAAATAGCGGTTTGAAAACCATCCAAACTGGGAATTGCTTATTATAATGCCTGACCAAAATCTAGCTATCAGATTTTATGCAAGTATATCTTACAAATGTTCAACTGTTCAAAGACAGGTTCTACCTAGATAATGTGGGGTTTTGTTCATTTGTTTTTGAGCCTTCAAGTCAGTATTTACTCCTGGAGAAACCCTGATTTTTTGTTGGGAAGCTTTGTTTGGAGGTGCTTATATTTGCGTGAGTGTCCACTGGAGCTGCACTCATGATCACCTGCCACCTGTGAAGCCCAGTTCCAAAGAGGCTATGGCCTGATACTGGGCTGTGGCCTAGGAGTGGGGACACCTGCTTTAGACTATCCATACTAATATTATACAGGCATGACATTGGGTGTATGCATGTTTGTTTCTTAATGTATTGTATTAAAATGAGTTTGCCAAATTTCCCAAGTAAATGCCAACCATGTGGAATTACTTGAGACTGTTGAAATGGGATCATGATCATTGGGACATTAATGCTGTAAAAGTACTGATGCATATAAAATGCCTTCATATACTTTGAAGGAAATACATATTTTATTCCTTACATACCTTGAGGGCCTTTTTTATGATGAACCTCAGTAGCATCATGCACAGATTAAGATTTTTCATCCGAGTATAGATGCCCCTTTATTTAAAGATTTGTCAGTTCCTTTCTGTTCTTTCCCTCCCTCCACAACAGGAGGCCTCTTCTGTTTTGCTGGTGTGAGTCAGCAATTACAAAAATAGATTAAAGAATACTGTCTCAGATACCAAGGCATTTCCTGAATATAAGGGGGTGGGTAAGTAGGAAAGAATTATTCCAGATGCTACCTTGTAGTCATAGCTTGTGAATGACTGCTCATTATCCTGGAAAAACTTTAGACTTTTAGAGGAAATAAAAACCATAATAAAGCTATATTTTAACTCTGTATTTTACATTTGCAAAGATATAAGCATGGACTTCCCAGGCAAAATTGGTCACTTCTATTGGTAGTTCCTTGTTCATTAGACATACACCTGTATATGAAGTAATTGGTAACATTTTTAGGAATGTTTAAAAATGTTATTGTGTCACTAAGATATTTTTAAGCTATATCTAAAATTTAGGACAGGGGGACATCTATCTTATGCATGTTGCAAAACGGTGACTGCTTTTGCAGAAGGATACGTTAATACCAGATTATAAAGGATGTCTTAAATAATCTGGAAATAATTATTTGATATTATTGATGATAATATGCATCATTTATAAAATAGTTTATTTAGCTGCATCTACTAGAAATTGTTAATATCTATCACGATACTGAATAAATACATGATACTGCATATTTCACTATATATGTCACCAATTAACCTTGAGACAATTTTTATTTAGATTAAGGTGCATATATATGTGCAGAAAGTTGCACGTATATGTCAACTTACCTGAGACTGTGCATTAATATTAGCTCCTTCCTTAACTAGAACTTTGACCACTTCAGCCTGTCCCGCCAAAGAAGCAATATGTAGTGCAGTATTTCCCTTCTGCTTTGCACAAAATAAAAATGCACACATTAATTTAAATTGCATCTAGAATTCAGAGCAATATACAGTACAATCTCCGTAATATTTAAAAAAATATGAATTAAATGTTGAAATTTCTCCATTATAAAGTGTTCAACATCTTCCATGTTCTTTATAATCAGATTTAAATTAAGATTATCCAAACGTATTTCTAGGAAAGCAATATATTCATTCTTTTTTCAAAAATAAAATACAATCAGTACTGTTGGAAAGCATTTTCATTAGGAAGCATCACAATTTGGGAATAATTTAGTTAAATAGTTGTTTCCAATTATGAAATTCTGTCAGCAACAATATAGTTATGCATAGCCATTCCTAATAAATCAGAAAAATTGAGCTACTTTAGAATGTCTACTGAAAGAAAACAACTGTTCTAATGCATAATGAAAGAAATTATGAAATTAATTCAAAATTTACTTTTGGTTTATTTAGCAATTAACCAATTCTTGACTTCTTTAAAAATAATAAAAATTAAAAATTTATTCATTCATTCATTCATTCATTCATTCATTCATTTGAATAAGATTTTTATGCAGCCCTATCTCCTGAAGGACTCACAGCAGCTCACAACAATAAAAACATACAATAAAAAAGTTAAGAAGCAATTAAACCCAAATCTCATTAAATCCAATTTAAATTTGAATTAAAAATTTAAACATACAAAGATAAAATCCCTATCAGTCCAGGCCAGCCAGATGAAATAACCACATTTTGAGAATGCGGCGGAAGGAGTGGAGATGCAGGGCCATCCGGAGCTGCAGGGGCAGTTGGTTCCAAAGGGTGGGTACACCCAGAGAGAAAGCTCTCCCCCCCAGCCAACACTGCCTGGCTGACAGCACCCTGAGGAGGCCCTCTCTGTGGGAACACACTGGGAGATGAGAAGCTGTTGCTGGCAGCAAATGTTCCCGCAATTACCCCGGGCCTAAGCCATGTAGGGCTTTATAGGTGATCACCAGCACCTTGAATCTCACTAGCTACACATAAGAAGGATCAGGGAATGGGGAAACCAGTGAGTTTATACTTGTTTCAGGTTTTCTCTGCCTGCCTTAGTTAAATATTAAATCTTGATTTTAGTATAATAAATCCTTGCAATAATTCTTGCAAGGTTTCACAGAACTAAAATTGTGCTTCATGTGCAGATGAAATTTCATTCAGGATTAGGAAGAGAAAGCAACATGTAGAAATCATTTGGGAAATATTCAGAGGCCATAATTTAGAAATAGTGCCTAAATAAACTTTAAACCATTGAAACATTTACTAATAGATTTTACCATTCACTCCTTTGGGTTAATAATATTTTTCTAAGCACCTGGACAATAAATAGTACCTTAGTTGCAGAATCAACTGCAGATCCTCTTTCCAGCAATTCCTGAACCAAACCCACATGGCCTTCTTTGGCAGCCAAGTGTAAGGCATTAAGTCCATTCTGTATACAAATGAATTATATTGTTAATCTGGAGGTCACATTGACATGTCAGAATATGTCATATTCTGGAGTTTCTCAACTCCAGTGTAAATCATAGACCTGCCAAGATCGGAGCAATAATTCCCAGGGTAGAAAAACTATTAAATCAGCATAGAGGAGGTACTGCACAAAGCAATAAATAAAACAGTCAAATAACATTCATAATTTAGGGGTGTGTATGTTTAATTTATTATTTTTCTGCCTTTTCCAATCTTACAAGAATCTGAAGAATTCAACCAAAAAATAACAATATAAATATAGATAACATTCGTGTAAACATAGAAATTAACTCACTGGTTGCCTACCATCCTTCCAAGGGCCAAAGTTCTTTCAAAATAAAATTGTCTTCAGAGTTTTTCAGAACCAGAAGAGAGTTGGGCCCAGATGACCTCCAGACAAAAGACCTTCATCAATAAATGCCTTACATCTAGCACACACGACTTGTACTAACCCACATATAGATATTAAAACAGGATTGGCAGAATTATATTTGAAAAGGCATTCCTAAATGTATTGCAAGGGAGAATAAATGCAAATGTATTGAAAGAGATGGATGAACTTAATTAAAGCAGCAATGGATACACCATCAGAAGATTCAAAGACCAAATTGGGAACAGCTTAGCTATGTTGATTATTTATATCAGGGGTAGGGAACCTTGGCTCTTTTATGACCTGTGGACTTCAACCCCCAGAATTCCTGAGCCAGCATGGAAGAAGA
>JANHFR010001742.1:143856-156983 GCA_032468015.1 Mimophis mahfalensis | reverse complement strand
GTCATAAAAGAGCCAAGGTTCCCTATCCCTGATTTATATGGTCATTAAGAACTGACAATGATTCAGTACATCAATTCTTTGATTTGAATTGATTCAGTCCATCAGGTGTTCAGGTATATAGTGCTGTGCCATATAGGCCTTTCTAGACAATGACTTCCTTAGTGCAACATTTGAGTGACATCAGAATACTGATGACATTTCATTCAAATTTGTGAGTGTGCTCTCCTATTAGTTTGTATACATCTATATTTTAAATTTTAGAGAACTTAGTTTGCTGATATAAGATACCATGAGAAGCCTCGAAGTAAAAAAAAAAACCTGGTTCCAAAAACTGTGTTTCCAATCACTTGCCCAGCTCATTGATAAACACCAAACTCTTTGCTTAGTAATTTAAATAGTATGGCATGCAGTGACTGGCATTTTAGGGCTATCAGAGAATACTTGAAAACTAACGTATTTCGTAGAGGAAGATTCTGCATCAGTTGCAGAGAACAGACATGCAAGTCCATGAAAACATATAAATGTAAGTGTTAAGTGTGCACGCTTTAAATCACATCTTCTCCTTTGATTATAGAACTCTGCATACATTTGCTATACAGATCACAAGCTTGCTAATACATTTATTAGTATTTAATATGACACCGGCCCATGCACCAAATATATTGAAAAGATATAATAGCTCATTCTGTTGAGACAGTTATGTGGAAGTTATACATATAGGCAACGGTACTGAGCATTAAATTAACACAACACTACATATAAGATTTAGTTGTAATTATCAATGGAATCTGCAAAAGGTCAGTTGAGCACAATCAAATCTATTTAGAAGAGAGACTGGCTAGAAACCAAATACTGCTTAACTGATTAAATGGATCAAAGCAGGAAAAAAGGACACTGATGGAAAAAACTCTTGTTGATTTTTCATTATCCGGAGGTTTTTCTAGGGATCAGAAAACAGAGGATCAGTGTTTTTTGAGCTTTACACTGAAGTGTCCTATTTAATTTTAAGAAAATACTACTGTGAACCTAAAGGAAAGAGATATTTATGAAAAGAAAATAGAAAAGCAGGCCCTAGTTAAATAATAGTTGTGTCTAGCATTAAGATTGTCTCTTAAAAACTTCAGTATTGCATTTCTTCATACTGTATAACCAAGAACCAGATCCACAATTAAAAGAAGTCACATAGAAAAGTGTGACAGCAATTAAAGTACAACACGACTAAGTAGTGTTTATTTTACCATGTTCCATTACCATCACCATAAGTGTAAATAAAATTGTTTATTTCTTCTTTATCTAAGGACGTTTAGAAGGGCTACAATTTATTTATGGTAGCTAGCGACAATTCCTACATTCATAAAATTGTAAACATCTTTGTTTAACAAATTATCAGAGTATCTGCTTTTACTGACATTTTAAGGGTTATATAGTATTACTAACATTCCTTATCTTTTAATTTATTATTTAATGACAGACATGGGGAATGGAGGGGAGGGAAAGAGAGAAATAACTGTGTATATTTGAGCATTCAGTTTTTTCCACATAAATTGTAATTTTTATGAAAACATTTGCCATATATATCCACAAGGAAGGAGATTATGTAGTTTAGGACAAATTGGACAATCAAAGGAAAAACCATGTCAAAAACAACATGCCTGTTTCCATTCATGTGCGCTCAATAAATCTCAACATGCCCTTCCAATTGTAGTATATATCTGTTGGCTTTGGATCCTCTTTCAAATACCGTAGAAGAACACAAAATACTGTCCTATAAGGTTATTACATTAGCAACAATGGGGTCAGAATTAGAGGGTCAGAAGAAGGAGAAAAAGATCCTTCCATTGAAGAAGTAATCTGAGGAGGAGATTATTTTATGATGGGATCAAATTTTTATTTTAACCTACTGAGTTAGCAATAATAATTAGAAATAAACTAGCACCCTTATAGCTATAATTGCTTCATATATAGTGAATATCTGTACAAAAGACCTTAGCAAAAGCATTTTGGTAAAGGCCTAAGAGTCTACAATGTTTAATACAGATTGTTAATCTTTCTTTTATCTTTGGAATGTAATCTCAATAGTAAGTGGATGGACAAGGAAAAAATAAATTTGCTGTCCACCTTCAAGAAGAATCAGATATTACATGTCAGAACTTTCTTAGGAGCATGATTCACAGTTGTTATTGTCCATTGAAAAACTGAGGCTTTGCTTCCACACATACCTATAAATAAACGAACCTGCCCCTTATTCACATGAGTCAAAATCCTGTTTAGGTGGATTCCTCCACACCTTGAAGAAGAGTATGGAAGCTTAAAAGAATCTACTTAATTATTTTGTTTATGTCCTCCTCTTTAAAAAATATTTCATATCATGTATATAAAATTTATGAGAATATAAACATACTCAGGAACATGCTTCTAAAATGCTGGTGTTTTATTAATGTCACATACACTATTCTTTATAATGAAGAACTTGGTCACTACTCTGATTGCCACAGAGGAATATCAGCTCGTCAAATTTATTCAGGCCTTTCTAATAGAATACTTTCTATTTGATATTTCATTAAATTGGAAAGAAATTTCATACTTCCCATGTGAGATCACTAAACACCAGGTCCATTGTAAAGGAAGATCTGGGAGATGATACGCTTCAGTAGTAGAAAGCAAAAGATTACACACTATGCTACCTCACTTAACTACTCTGACCTAATTAATAAAATATTACTGTCTCTGAAATATTTCTATGCTGACTTCATGTTACTGTTTTATACAATACTAGCTGATAACTCAGCTTTGCCCAGGTATTTGTGACAATTTATACCAGCATTCCTTGCCCAATTTGCCTGCCTTGCATCTATTGGCTGGAGACTCTCTGATTTGCATGCCTTGCCTGGTAACCATGTGCACATGCTCTGTAGAGCTTGCTAGTGAAATGTCCATGGGGGTGTCCACTTTGGCACCCTTTTTCAGGGACAAAGACTGGTCAACCACATTCCTCACCCACCCATCCCCAGTGCTCATCTCCAGAATTCAAAGTAGGTGCCTGTGAAGTTTGGGCCATTTTGGTGCATGAGTGAAAGAGCCTATTCGGGACATGCCCAGAAACACCAACACTAAACACTACTCTTTTATAGATATAGATTTACCCATTTGTGCTTTATTTTTTCTTTACATATTTATATCTATGTGTAGTCATACAGAGAATCTGTTTTACTGTTTCATGACAGTAAATAATTTACTACATAAATAAGTTGTATTTAAATGCCTTTATCATACATGCTTACAACTGGCTGGTTTATATCTTAGTTGAAGCATGAGTTACATTTCCTTTAATGTCATAGACATTTTCATTACAATTGCTGGGTATCTCCATTTTGATGGAAAACCTTTTCAGAAAAACAGAATATCAAGCTGGCACAGAAAAAAAATAAAGATGGAGTCTATTCATTTATATGTGCCAGCACATAATTAGAGGAGCACAAGTATATACCAAGATGTCATTTGATCACGGGTAGCCTCACAGTTGGTCCACTTGTCAATACTGTATGTTGTCCCAACTGCATCAATCAGCAATTGTAGATCAAGTAACATGAGACTACTTTATTGAAACATATAGGGAGGCCATTAAATGTATGATGGGTATGACCTACTATGAAGGTTGGAGTTTGTTTTTTATTTATCGTTATGTAGTTCTCTGGCTGTCCCCTCTCTTATGTCATAATAATGTCATAATTTTCCATTTTTAAAGAATGTATGTCTGGTCTACAACTATTAGATGCATGGCGCTAGATTGACAGATGACAGAAGCTAGATAGCTAGATAGATAAGATGGATAGATGACAGATAATTTCCCATTTTAAAAAGATATTCTGAAAGATAATGCTTCACTAAGTTATCTGTCAAAAACATAGATTTTAATATACATAGTAAAGCTCTCTCAACTGATAGGAATTTATTACCGTCAGCTGAAGAAAGTTCATTACTGCTACAGTGAAACTATAATAAAAATGATTTGGGACAACATTTCTTGCAGCAACTACATTCAGGAATGTAGATTTATCTATAATTGTTTTGACAGTCTGCATGGGCATTTGAAATTCAATCGAATCAAAGAACACTTTGCAGTTAAGATCTACATTAAAAATATTACTTTTCCCAATAACACATACCGGTATTTCCCATTAAATTATCACTGTTCCTTAAATGTGTTCTATGAATCCCAACCTGTGGAATCTCTGATAGTGTTTCAAGCAACATCCCACAATATATGAACTTCTTATCACACAATATATGAACTTCTGACATTGATCTGTAATTGCTATGGTGGCTAAATTTATATGCATTATAATTTGCAATTTTTTCCAAAATTCTATCAAAATATTCAACAACAAAATAATATTTAAGGATTTAGCATTTGGTCCTAGATTTTGCAGAGAATTTGGAAAAGGGCTAATGCCAACTCTGCTGTTTTGTATTTAAAACAAAACAGATATACAAAATATTTAGAGCACTGTGGTAAAAGGGAATATGTAATATTTATAGGAATTGTAACTTTTGGCAGTATGAGAACCTCCAGTTTTTTTACAATTGGAATTCCCAGAATTCCAGGCCGAAGAGATTTGAGGTTATTGTGCTGCAGAATATTGCTTAAGTCCATACATAGGACAACATTTTTAAACATTTTAATTTACTGCACAGAAGTAACTAATTGTATATTAAATATAATTATATCACTCCTGATATTCTAGCTCTGTGATGCTGCGTATTGTAGATGAAACTACGGTATATAGACTGATCATCTGAACTGGCATTAATCAACAAGCATAATCAACAAGAAAAACATCTGTACATTTGTTCCAAAAAATTGACAATCTGGTTGTAACAATATCCTATCTTCAATCTCTACATATAATGAACAATTCAGAAGACTATAAGTCTCACTCCTTTAGGAATCATTTCAGGTCCATGTATTTTTATCTGTGATTACCTTCTTTAGCAACTAGAAAACACGGGAAAAGATGGTTCTCATTTATCTTACAATATTACAGTACAAACTAGAGCTTGTAAAACATGAGCCCACATTTGACTTCTTACTTACCTGGTTGCATGTATTGATGTCTATTCCTCCTTTTAGATATTCCACTACCTTGTCCAGATTGCCAGCTCTAGCAGCTCGAAGGAAGCTTGCATTGCTATCCGACTGTGAAAAGCAAAACAGAATAATAATAATATTACTGAATGTTCTGAACATAAGGAACAGAAACACGTTACTAAAAGTAAGTTTTTTGTTATGTTACTGATGCTTTTTCCAATTCTTATTGATTCAGTTACCCCTCTGTAAAAATTACATGACCTTTTCAAAAACAACTTATAATACTTCCAAGTGGCTTTTTTAAAATATGGAGCACCACTATTTTGGAGAGAGCTCTGACAAAATGTGATCCACTGGAGAAGGAAATGGCAACCCACTCCAGTATCTTTGCCATGAAAACTGATGGACAGTACCAAAAGGCAAAAAGATGCTGGAAGATGAGCATGGAAGATGAGAAGATTAAGAAGAAGTGGCAAAATTATACAGAAGATCTATACAAGAGCGAGCTTAATGTCCCTGATAACCACAATTGGGTGGTCACTGACCTGGAGCCAGACATCCTGGAATGTGAAGTCAAATGGGCCTTAGGAAGTCTGAACAACAACAACGCTAATGGAGGTGACAGTATTCCAGCTGAACTATTCAAAATCTTTAAAGACAATGCAATAAAAGTGCTACACTCAATATGCCAGCAAATTTGGAAAACTCAACAGTGGCCACAGGATTGGAAAAGGTCAGTTTACATTTCAGTTCCAAAGAAGGGCAATGCCAAAGAATGTTCAAACTACCACACCATCACACACATTCCACATGCTAGCAAAGTCATGCTCAAAATCCTACAAGCTAGGCTCCAGCAGTATGTGGACCGAGAATTTCCAGAAGTACAGGCAGGATTACTAACTAGAGATCAACTTGCCAACATACGCTGGATTATGGAAAAGCTAGGGAGTTCCAGAAAAACATCTACTTCTGCTTCATTGACTATGCTAAAGCCTTTGATTGTGTGGAATGCAACAAATTATGGCAAATTCTTAAAGATATGGGAGTAACAGACCATCTTAATTGTCTCTTGAGAAACTTACATGTGGGTCAAGAAGCAACTGTGAGACCTGGATGCAGAATCACTGATCGGTTCAAAATTGAGAAAGGACTTCAGCAAGGCTGTATACTGTCGCCTTGCCTATTTAACTTACACACAGAGCACATCATGAGAAATGGAGGCTAGGTGAATCACAAGTTGGAATTAAAATTGCAGGGAGAAATATCAACAACCTCAGATATGCAGATGATACCACTCTAATGGCAGCAAGTGAAGAGGAACAAAAGAGCCTCTTGATGCAGGTGAAGGAGGAGAGTGCAAACGTTGGTTTGAAACTCAACATTAAGAAAGCTAAGATCATGGCATCCAGCCCTCTCAATTCCTGGCAAATAGATGGGGAAGATGGGGGTTTTCCCAGTTGCAATGTATGGCTGTGAAAGTTGAACTATAAGGAAGGCTGAGCACCAAAGAATTGAGGCCTTTGAACCATGGTGCTGGAGAAGACTCTTGCAAGTCCCTTGGACTGCAAGGAGCTCAAACCAATCAGTCCTAGAGGAGATCAACCCTGACTGCTCTTTTGAGGGCCAGATCCTGAAGATGAAACTCAAATACTTTGGCCACCTCATGAGAAGGAAGGACTCAGTGGAAAAGAGCCTAATACTGGGAATGATTGAGGGCAAAAGAAGAAGGGGATGACACAGAATGAGGTGGCTGGATGGAGTCACTGAAGCAGTCGGTGCAAGCTTAAATGGACTCTAGGGGGTGGAAGAGGCCAGGAAGGCTGGAGGAACATGTCCATGGGGTCACGATGGGTCGGACTTGGCAACTAACAACAACAACAAAAGCACCACTATATTCCTAAAGAAGCATCAATAATGTCCCAAATCTAATCATTGTTGCCCCATTCAGCTGCTTGATAGTGTGCTGGGCATGGATCCAATGCAAAAGTTAGGACTATAAAAGACCCTACTGACTTCCTTGGGTTTCATAAGTAGAAAGTAATGCCAGATCACATCATAAATGTCTTTAGTTGCAAGCAACCAATGGGTTTATGCTGCATGCCTGGAACAGTTTCATCCTATCTTTCCCTAGAACAGTGGTTCTCAACCTGTGGGTTGGGACCCCTTTGGGGGTCGAACGACCCTTTCACAGGGGTCGCCTAAGACCATTGGAAAATACATATTTCAATAAAAATACAGGTGTATGTGAAAATATTTTTATGGTTGGGGGTTACCACAACATGAGGAACTGTATTAAAGGGTCGCGGCATTAGGAAGGTTGAGAACCACTGCCCTAGAAGTTGCTGTAAGTGCAGAGAAGAATTGCTGTTTCACCAGTTTTATCACCATTGTGTAGGTTTAAACATAAAACTAACATTAGCGTTCAATCACATTTGTGATTGTTTTTTAACACTATTACTATAGGCATTTTTTGAAATCCTTGGAGTTGAAGACTGCAGAGATCTGGCAGAAGCAATCTTATCTAGCACTCTGGCCCAATTCCCCATTCTGCAGATCAAGGCATTAGGGAATTGTCAACCTTAATTATGAATTGTTTAATTCTTGCTTCACATTTCTTATACCACAACTAGACTCAAAATCAAGCCACAATATGCATAATATATATGTAGCTGCACGGAAAGACTACAGTTAAATCTATTGCCGGTAAATAAAGAGAAAACTTGATAAATAAGAAATTACTTTTTTAATTATATGAAAGCAACCAAAATTGAGGAACATTCTATTCTATAGACTTGTAAATGTATTAGCTATTTGGGATGCCTTCAAAAAATATTCATGTATTATTACTCATATATACTAATATATATTGTATTATGCTTCATGGGGAAAAATGAAAACTTAAAGAAGAAAAATTAGGATTAAAAAATGTAAAGATCTGTTGAGTATGTATATAAGACCAACACGATTATTATTTATTTCTACAGTAAAATATAAACCACTTTAATTATTTCCTAAATATCTACCATAGAGAGTTGGAATATTTATACTAATAATGAATTCAAAATGATTTAAAAGATTATTAGCTATGGACATTAAAATACAGAGGAGATTGATTCAACAAAAATATTGTTTGTTATGCTTTCTGGACATTCCAGATGTTTTTTTTTTTTTTAAAAAAACCTGATCTTAAATTTAACATTAGCTACACGTATGAAAATTCAGATTATAACACAAAAATCATGAGGAAGTGAAATTTTTATAAACATACAACAAAATACTTGCAACAAATGTAATAAAAGTAGATATTTCTATATTGCTATTCCTTAGTATAAGGTGACCAGACGTCACGCTTTTGGCGTGACAGTCACGCTTTTTATTAATTTGTCCTGTGTCACGCCTTCTTTTAAAAATGTCCCGCCTTGCTGCCCTGCTGCGCCCCCCCACCCGTGCTGCCGCCACCACCATTCTTCACCGTGCGTGGCCACCGCCGCCGCCATTCCTCCCGCCCCCGCCATTTCTCCCGAGAAACTCCGCCGCACACTGAGAAATGCACGGCGTGTGGGGGAGTTCCTCCTGACAAACGCGCAGCAGGTGGGGGCATTCCTCCCGAGAAACGTGCGGCGGGTGGGGGCGTTCCTCCCGAGAAACGCGTGGCAGGAGGAAAGGCAGGAGGAAAAGCGGGAGGAAAAGTGGCGCACTAGCGTTCTCGGTGTGCACCGGCGTCCCTCCCCCCCCCTGCGTCCCTCCCGCTTCCCTCCAGCATCTGGTCACTTTACCTTAGTACAGCTAATCTTTTTGAATACAGTAACTTGAAATTGAATCATTTTTATTTGTGGCACATGAGCACTGAAGTTCTTGAACCCAGAGAACTAACTTCTTCAGTTAGTTTCAACTGGAGCAATTTTTCAGTTTTCAGAATCAGAAGATTATCAGGTGAATGCAACTGAAGTCTCAGAAGAAACAGAAAAACAGTCAATGGAAAGGCTTGGAAAATGAAATTAAACCAGTGTTTCTCAACCTTGTGCACTTTAAGATGGATGGACTTCAAATCCCAGAATTTCCCAGCCAGCTATAACAAAGCTGGTAACTTGACAAGCCAAACCAGTACCATGCATTAGCATTGTGGTCTCCTGGTTACTGTAACACCATACACTACTACTAATAATGTACTTGTTACTGATCACTCTTTGTATTCACTCCACATTCACTGACCACCTATGCATTCTTAGTCCCTCTTTTTTTTTAAGTTTTACCAGACACACCTAATTACTGTTTCCATGTGATTATCTGATTATCTGCCATCAAATCATTTTCAACTCTTAGCAACCACATCGATCAGGGTCATCATAGAATCTTCACATGATGTATTGTGACGTTCCCCCCCTCCACTAAATTGGGCATGGGTGTGGTCAGCACATGATGCATCTGGCCCATGGGCCGCAACTTTGACACCCCTGACATAGATTATAACATAAAATAAGCAGAAAAAGCATGTTCTTATACTATTTTTTTCATATGTATAGGCTTTTATACTTTGTAAAAGAAACTATTACCCACTACCTTTATTTGCACGTTTTATTTTTACATTATTAAAAGTCTACCAAGATACACAAATCATCTACTTCCTTTACAATTTCTGTTAACTTAACTATCATTTCCTTCATTTTTTAATCAAATGTAAATTCATTAGTCTTTAGTATTGTAATTTTCAGATTCATACTTTTTGATGACTCACAAAATCTCACATTAGCTATGAATCAATTGAGTTCTTGGCACAATATAATCATCATATGTACAAGTAATTTGAATATCAGGAAAGGCATTAAACAAGAAGAATCAAACAGCCCAGTTTTATTCCTTGATCATCGTTGAACTTAGTGTTTCAATTATTTTCATACATGTTTACTTTTTATCATGTACAGCTCTTATCACATTCAGCATCACGTTCATGTTTCCCAAACTTTACACACTGTTATCTTTCCTAGACTTTAAACCAGAATTCTGCTAAACACTTTTCCAGGTACATTTTACTTCCTAGGTCTTATTTTACTGAGATTTTCTACGAGATGCCAGAGAAAACACATAAAATGCTATTGGAGTAAGACTCAAAGTGAGTCTGACAGAACACCAGTAAGAGCCCTATTAGAGATTACCTCATGAGAATTAAGGAAGAAAAATGCTAGTATTTCTCCCCCTTATTTAGCGGCCAAGAAAGGAGGCCACAGGATCTTCTTCAGTACTACTAAGAGGTTTATTCTGGCTAAATAGTGAATAAAGTCATTCAATCCCATGCCGTGTTAGATTCTGATTGGCTTATTTGGCTAAACTGACTAGGTTTAACTCTTGGGCTGTGATCTCAGGATCTAGAATTCTCTGCACTGTTTACCGCTACCCCATCCTCTTGTTCATTTGACTCAGGTTCCTTTAAAGTGGCCAGAGACATGACTTGTAGCTGGGTCCTTGTTGTGGCGATGGCCTCTTAAAAAGGGAAGGCTATTAAAAAGATAGTTGGGTATGAGCCACGGTGGCGCAGTGGTTACAATGCAGTACTGCAGACTACTTCTGCTGATAACCGGCTGCCAGCAGTTTGGCAGTTCGGGTCTCACCAGCTGAAGCTTGACTCAGCTTTCCATCCTTCCAAGGTGGGTAAAATGAGGACCCACATTGCCTAGGGCAATATGCTAACTATGTAAACCACTTAGAGAGGGCTGTAAAGCACTGTAAAGCGGTATATAAGTCTAAGTGCTATTGCTATTGCTGTTGTAAAAGAAAGCAAATTATCTCATTTTAGTTGGATTTCAGGCCAGGATATAATACAGAGACAACCTTGGTCACATTTGTAGATGACCTATGGCAGAGCCAAGAGACATATCCTTCTGTTGCTTGATCGCTCAGAAGCTTTTGACACTGTCAATCACAATATTGTTGTGATTTAGCTCTGACGATATTGGGGTTTGGTTGCACCAATTTACAGTATGGTAATTTGTTTTCTTCCTTATGTTGTAGGAAGTTTTGGCACCTCCTTTATGAGGTGCTATAGATTCACACTCTTCCCTCTTGTTAAACATATAGATAAAAAGTAAAGTAAATTTCATATCTGGATCGGGAGGCTCTTCAGACACTCACTCAGGCCCTAGTCATCTTATAGCTTGACCTTGCAATGCATTCTAAATGGAGCTCCTTGAAACCATTTGAAAACTTTACCTGGTCCAGAATGCAGTGACATGGAGAGTGATAGGCATGCTTCAGTATATCTATATGACAGCCCTGCTTCTTGAGCTACACTGATTACCAGTATGCTTCTAGGTGCAGTTCAAGATGCTGGTTATTATCTATAAATTTCTTTATTATATAAGTCATGGTTATTTGACAGTGGTGTCTGCTCAATATGAGCTGGAAGGATTGGCACCCTCCAGGTCCCTTTGATCAAACGGTATCATCTATGCCCGTGATGGGGAACCTATGGCACGCGGAGCCAGTTTGCCTGGCACATGAACTCTCATGACCCCACACACACTCCCCACCCCCACGCGCATGACCCCCCTGCGTATGAGCACACTATCCCATGCTGGAAAAATGCTGGAAAAACATCAAACAGTTCCGCGTGGGTTTTTTTGATGTTTTTTTAGTTCAGGGAATAGCACACGGGGGGGCGAGGTGATAGCGCACTCGGGGGGGTTGAGGTGATCCCCCATTTAAAACACTAAACCAGACCAGTTCAGTGTTTGCACGTGCATGCCAGGGGAGGGGGCGGTCCCCCACGCATGCGCATGGGTGGTTGCAGGCGCATGGGTGGTGCATGTGAGACTGCGTGCAAGAGTGCGCACTTTCATTTTTGGCACACAAGCTGAAGAAGGTTCACCATCACTGATCTATGAGGACAGAAAACATGTTTTTCTCTTATGGCACCTGCTGAGATCCATGTGTCTCCCCATCCTGATGGCATTCCATAAAGACTCATGTGTTTTCCTAAATCTCAGATGTGTGGCCCCTGTTGGATATATTTGCAAGTGTGTGTATTGTTGGTCAAATTTGCCATCCTTATTCTTTTTTTTTAATCATTCTATTTACATTGTTTAGTTTTATTTTAAGATGTCCAGTGTCAACTTGGAGTTGGTCATTGCCTAAATTGAATAAATTAAATTTTCATTATTCTAATAAAATTAATTATTTTGTTTCATCTTTATTTTCTTGGACACCAGCATCTGTATCCTTTTTTAAAATTCTGTTCTTTGACAAAACAGTACTTTTTCCCTACAAAACTCATACATTATCACTAGCTATTTTCATCCAATTTTCCCCATATTATTTCAATACATTTGTATTTCATTCTATTCAGTTCTTGTTTAACACACGTCCCCTACTTATGGAACAAATCATTAACTTTCATCAAAAAAAACCTTAACCCAATACTACTGAAAGAGTGTCAAAACATTGAGTGCTAATAATAGTTTATTTGCCACCATTCTAGGTATATATTACAGCCAATAATAACATGTCCTCTTAGTGGCAACATCTAAAACTGAAAAAGTGAGACAAATACGCATAGCAAGAAAGGCCACAGCTCTTTGCCCTTCTTCCTATTTTCGGAGTTCTCACTGGGTCTATAGAAGGCAGGATTAATTTGAACAAACCAGTAAAGAATCCATATACACACACGTACTTTGACCCTTTCAAAAACCTTTTGTTAAATGACACAGAAGACAAAGGAGGCAGAGGAGGAGTTGGAGGCAGAGAGGCAAAGAAAGACACAGAGAGTGGCAGAAGGAAACAGAGATAGAGATAGAGAGTTGATTTTAAGTTAACTAACAACCAAAATAAGCTGTTATTTATTCCTTTTGGTAATGGCTATTGATATTTTCATTTCTATACTTTCATTCTGATATGTTTGTAATATAGCAAAGAGCCTCAATGGTGCACCGAGATGAGTGCTTGCACTCAGTTGCCGGGTGCCTGCAATAAGCACGAGTTCTAATCTCACCAGGCTCAAGGTTGACTCAGCCTTCCATCCTTCTGAGGTAGGTAAACTGAGGACCCA
>JANHFR010001742.1:68610-80038 GCA_032468015.1 Mimophis mahfalensis | reverse complement strand
TTATTTTAATTTTTGTATTTCATGTTTTTAATGCCCTGTAAACCACCCTGAGTCCCTAGGGAGAAGGGCAGTATAAAAATTTAAATAAATAAATAAATAAATTCTTGGAGTGTTGAGTGCCACTGCTAATGTTTGAAGTTTCTTGGATTTCCTGCTTCCTGGATTAATTGCCTTGCTCTTTTGCTTCCTGGACTCATTGACTTGGCTGGATTTCTTGCTTTGCAGCCATTGTATTCACAATCTTGTACTGGACTACTTGTGGCCAGAGGTGCTGAAGGTGTGTGTGATCATTTTGTTCTGGGTATTGCCAGAAATGTGGGAGCGTTTGGGAAAATTTGGAGCAATAAAGGGGCAGGTTGAACTGCCAGATGCCTGTGCTGCATCTGTGCCAAGCCCCTGGTCATCACACAACTCTAGAGGCAGCACTCATCTCCATTTCTAACCCTAACCTAACCCTAACCCAAAGACATTTTCTGTGGTCATGTGGACAGCATGACTATACACCAAGGTACACAGAATACTGTTACCTTCCCACCGAAGTGGTACCTATTTATCTATTTGCATTTGCATGAGCTGGGGCAGGTAATGGGAGCATGGCGCTCGGGTCTCAAATCTGGGCTGTCTGTTTTCCAGATGACAATCTCACACTTTAACTGCTGAGCCATCACCCCTTAGTTAACTCACTGCAAAATTTCAATATTGAATATGTTGTGAGTCAGGTTGTTTGTGAAGCAAGTGCAAAGCAATATATTGGTTACCATGGTTAATTCATACTTCTGAAATTAATCAGAAATGTGTTTTGATAATTCTCTCTTCCCCAACTGAAGTATTTTATTGAACAAAATGTAGGATTCTGAGTCTGATCCATACTTTCATGACATCAGGTGAAAGAAACAATGTGACTCACATTTTAAAAAAATGAGTTTGGTGGTGAGATAAAATGGTGGCAGGAATTAATTTAATTCTAGAAAGAGTCAAGATCCACTGTTTAAAATGAAAAGAATGCCCAAGACAGTCGCATCTGTCTTTACTACTGAAGTTATAGCACGGTGTGTAAGCCTGTATTTATTTTCTTAGGGCAGGAAGATAACTATTCTAGGACAGCTTGAAAGACTACACTATAAGAAAGTACTAGGTCCCAGTGGCATTCAACCAAGAGCTCTTAAAAAGGCTCAAATGTAACAATATCAACTGCCTAACCCTAACCCTAACCCCCAATGTAACTTAGCCCTCAAATACCAAAGGAGTAGAAGATTAGCAATGCAACATCAATTTTCAAAAAGGGGCCCAGAAATTACAGGACAGTCAGTTTAACAGGATTTCCTGCTTGAGCAGGGGGTTTGACCTCCGAGGTCCTTCCAACTCTTAGTAGAAACAATAACAAAGAAAAAACTATAAACAGTGGGGAAAAGGCTTCACTAGCTTTGATTAGAGAAAGGATATTAATTAATTTTAATGCTGATTGGAAACCCCATCTGGACTTTCTGCATGAAACAGGAAAAATGAAATTATGTATTGCCTTGATTATTAGAAAAATAGTATATAATAAAAACAGTTGAAGTTATACTGTAACCTAAGAGGCTAATTTAAATTCATACTTTTAACAGTTGTAAAAGAAAACTGGAAGTCATTTGTTTGCATTTCTTTTTCCTTTCTTTCCTTTCTGTGTTTTTGGCTTCATTCACTTCATACATTTTTTCTCCTATTTTAATTAATAATTTTGATCTTTCTAGCAATCTAATAAAACTATCATAAAAGAGAAAATGCCTTCAAGTAAAAAAAGTCAGTATGAATTCTCCAAATGTATGTCCTGCTTTCACCAGCCTTTTATTTGAGTTTGGAGGTGACCCTGTCAGCATTGTAAATTTTTATTTTTTAAAAAAAAGCCTTGGAATAATTCCTGATTACAGAACTTATGAATAAATTAAATAGTCAGAGAATAAAAGGATAAAAACTTTTTTTGGGTTACTAACTGGTTTATGGCAATTCTCTCAAGAAGCAGAGTCCATAAAGAATCTGTGTTGGGACCAATGCTTTTTAATTTGTTCATAAATGATCTTAACCTGGAGTAAATCACAAGGTAGATGTAGTAAATTCTTCATGCTGCAGAGAACAGCTTCTAGGATCTTTTCAAACTGGGTGAATTTTCAAATGACAAATTCAACTCAATTTAAAACAAATACAAAATCTAAAATTCACATATACACAAATCTAACACTATTCTCAGGATAAAGCAATGACAACTCAATGTGTGGCAGCTATGAAAAAGATAAAACCCATCTTAGGGGACAATTAAGGAAAGATCTGAAAATAAAATTTGACATTGTATTGAATTAAAAATTAGTTAGCAGTGTCCTGCAGCTGCCAAAAAACCCAATGCAGTCCTAGACTGCATGAATGGGATAGCATCATTGTTAGTGATGGATCTTGGCTTAAGATCCCATCACTGTTCCCCCTCATCTCGATGGAGGAGAATTTATGATTTTAAGTTCAGAGATGGATGGATCGTTTGAGTTTTCTCCGGGACTGACATGACAAATGAATCACAAGATAAAAGCTAAATAAGTTTATTGAAAATAAAACAAAAACTAGCTAACTACATTTTAATAATGGCCACAGCTTACCAGGATTTGCTCAAAGGAGGAAGACAAAGGAGAAGAGATTAAGTGAAAGTAAAGTTCTATGAAGACTCAGAGAAGTGATTACTCGTAAAAGAATTCAGATAACACAAACATGGTTCAATCACGTGTGTAACACCATGACAACCAGATAAGAGATGCAGACAGAGTAGAGAAAGAGCAGTTAATATTCATGTTTATAGTTTGCAGCTTGGCTGGCAAAATCACACTGTGACAATCATGATCAACTACAAGTGATAATAATTGACTTACAACCAGTCAGTGACCATTCAAAGTTATGACAGGCCCTGCCCCCAAAAGGAAGTACAACCAGGTTTTTAAATTCTGATGTCACCTCTTACCCACATTACATGAGAACGTTTTGAGTGCTCAGCAATCATCCCTCATTTATCACCATTTGTAAAGCTCCATGATTATATGACCGCAATTTCCATTTCTGTTAGAAACCGGTGTTTAGTTCCAGTTTTTTGGCAAAACTGGCCCATAGAAAACAATGTGTTTGCTTAATGACAGCAACGTTCACTTTAAAAAGGTCATAGAAACAGGTCTTGTGACCCACTTTAAATACAACCTATGATCATAATTGCCAGGTTCAACTGTGGTCATAGGTCAAAGACTACCTGTACAGTACTGTTAAAAACTATTGAGCTGGCCTCCTGAAGTTGTAGGTTTTGCATCACTGGAGGTTTTCAAGAAAAGATTGAACAACTACTTGTCATAGATAGAATGAGGACTCCAGCAGAGGTTGGAATAGAAGACCTACAAGCTCTGTTTCTTCCAGCCCTATGATTCTCTGAATACAAATCTTTGGCATACATGAAGTATATCAAGTGTAGAGTTCAGATTGCATTTTTAAAAGATATAATAGAGATGGAAAAGTGCAAAAAGGAACTACCAAAAGTAACAGAAGGCTCAAACTTCTATAAGAAAGAGTAAAAATTTGGGATTTATTGTAGGAATATTGTAGTACCAGAATGGCTTCTGAGCTGAAAGACCTAGGGGGTTTCCAGTGTTCCTATGATCTAATCCTTTTCCATGAGAAAGTGTCTTGAGAAGCGCAGTGTTTTATCTAACAGGATGGAAGGTGGGCCCCTCATATCTCTGGTTGCCAGGACAACATAGCTACTTTCCCAGCCTTTGGATTGGCTGCTTCTATGTATAATGTAATGCTGTATTGTATAACCATCTTTGCCATTGGTTCAAATAAAGTGGGAGGGGGCAGAGAGTGAAACTTTCTTCACTATACTTCACTATACTTCCTTACTTTACTTCTGGCTCTTGCACCCTTTACTCTCTCACTCTGCTCTTGCTCCTCCATCTTTGGGTCTCTACCCTCATCACTATGCTTTGATGCTCTCCTCCCTGGAAAAGCTGCCTGGTTTCTATCATGTGGACTTTTCCCACCACCACAATTTATTTGGGAAAAAGGCAACTAAGGAGAACTGAACTTATTTCAAAAACAGCTTAGCATCCAGAGTTGGTCATGTGACTGAAAACTATGACTATCAGAACTTCAAATTTTAAGTCTCCTTTTTCAAGTTGACTGTAATTTCAAACAGTCACTAAGTAACCAGCCATAAGTCAAGAATTATCTGCAAAAAAACCTCTAGCTTACCATATGTATGATGAAACCATATCCATACGTATGATCTTCGCATACTAACATTAAATTAACTCACACAAGCATGCAAATAGTGTTAAATTGGAACTTGTTCACCAAAATCTCCTTTCCTAATGGTGGCTTTTCTTCTGGTTAATACAGTAGAAAGATCTCCCTAAAACTTTGATCATATGTGCACATAATTCTGACTTGTTTGAATAGACATTCTACTACAAATATTTACTATTAAAAAATATAAATGTGCTAATTTTAACCACTGCTAAACCACTGGTTTAATAACATCAAAGTAAGTGGTAAAATGGAGATGTGCAACTAATTGGTAACTACTTTGTGTTTATTTTTTAAATGGGAATACCTTTTTTTCCTGAGCTTATAAATATATACTGTAATATAATCTTAATAAACATGATCTTTTGAATATCAAAAATGGTCTGCTTATCTCACTACCATCTTATGACAGCTCATTGTTAATTTATATAATTCTTACTATTTATATAATGAAACATAAGAAATATTTATGTTTTTAATCCAGCTGATATCACCTAAATTCAACTACATTTTGCAAGCAATACAGTTATGATAATAATAGATCCTATTCTGTCCAATGTGTCGCTAACGTATTTCTTGTACTGCATCTACCTAAGTAATCTAGTTAGTTAGTGGCGAATAAATGAAACCATCCAGATGTACTACTAGGTTCAAAATAAGGAGCTTCGGAAGGAGCTAAGCATAGGAATTGTCAAGATTATCCCTGCTGAGGCAGAAATAGGCTATCTGTCCATATGATCTAAGAACTGGGTCCATTAACAAAAGAAGATTGCCAACTGCTCAACTACAGCTGTGTCTGCTTTTTAAAAAAGAACAAAGCAATTTGGTCTGGTCAGCATGAAGCACAAAGAAAAAGAGGTGATTATACATCGCTTTGTAGACTTCCTTCAAGCTTTCATTCCAGTAAATAAAGCTATTTTACTGTAACCCATTTACAATTTGCCAGCATGCAGCACCTCTGAACTATATTCTAAACTTCTTTTTTTAAAAAAAACCTATCTGTGCAAAATAAATAAATTATAACCTTTGTGCAAAGTGCTAGGGAATGAGAGTCCTCCTATTTCTTTAGTGTAATATTTATGAGAATTGGGAATTAGGGAGGTAGCACTTATTTGAAATGCCAGGGTGACGGGGGAATAAAGCTGATGGCATTTCTTCCTTTATTATACTAAAATAATAAACCAGATTTTGGATTATTTTACACCCATCCACACACACACATATACGTACACAAACCTAACATATAAAACAATATTTTTGTTAAAAACTCTTTTTTTTAAAATCATTTTTATCAGTAGTAATTCTGCCTACTGAAGGGAAAAATGTATAAAATTAAGTGAAAATATAATACAGAATTTCTATTCAGCAGCACATTGAAGGAAATAAATAGACATTATTTAATAGTCTTTTGTCAGTTGTGCAATGAAATAAATTATTAAGCTAAAGTTCTATTGTTACTCTATTTCACACAGTCACACATAAACTAAATAATACACTTTAAAAATAAGTTTATTATCTAATTAATTATTATCTAATCAATTGAATAAATTTATCAAGTGATTTCTTACAATGAGAACATACTAAAAAGAGAAAGAAAGGAAAAGAAATATTAATAAATATATTCATATAAGCTAGGGATCAGACCTCTACATTAAAGCATCACACTCTTTATATCTGGGTATTATGATAATATAATCGTCTTTGGACAAAAATATTTTACCAAAGCCACTCTTTTCCCTTAAAAAAATAATTAGAATAGTTTTAAGATACCATTGAATGTCATGAACAGCATTTATTATTTCCTATCAACTACAGCTAAGCACCTTTGATGTTAAATATTAGTATTCCTTTGCTCAGACTAGCAGAGTAAAATCCACAGGGATTCCTTTACCTTTATTTTATTTTATGTATTTTTCTTGGTTTCTGTTTTTATAATAAGTGATGTTATATCCTGAAACTATTACATTTTAAGCAGTTGTGTAGGATTTGTTTTAGATTTTGTAATACACATGAAAATACATACATATAGTAAATAAATGAATAAGAAAAACTAGAGATGTCTCCTGAGGCTCTTCCAAGAGACATGAAAATATCTGAGAGGCAACATACATTGTTATTCCCCAGGTCTGTTCACTAGACTGTAATTATAAAACTAGCCCTCTTTTCACAGATGGGGCTTTTGGATGCTTTCCAGTCCATAGATTTTATACTTTAACAAAAAACAATTGTAATGATTTATTTGAAAAAGACTGGATTTTTCCCAATTAAAAATATTTATAAATAATTTTTCTTTTGCTATTTGTTGCAGTAGCACTAATATCCTACATAAGTTTTTGATTAAAGTTATGCAGTTTTAAGTACCCATTTCTTATTATCACTCCAAAAAATCTGCAATTTTGATTTTACCTAAAGGAAAATGTCCATGGGATCAGAAGTTAACTATTCATAGTAATTTTTACAGACTTCTCACATAAAGAGAGAGGGAGGAAGGGAAAGAGAGATAAGGGGAAGGAGGGAGAGAGAGAGAGAGAGGGAGAGAGGATAAATATTCCATATTTCATCTTTATATCACCAGGGGCAGACAGACCTGAAATGCAGGTGTCCAGAGTAGAAGAAATAGGTTAGTGAGACCCAACTATTTAATCCATGTGGTCATGAAGACACAGAGCTATTTCCGCCAAATGGGGATTGTGTGTGAATGTGCAAATCCACTGAAGTCATGTAGGGAGGTCGAAAAAGGCATCTAGGTTGATAAACGTAATGTTGCCTACCTGTTGTTGTGAGTTGTAATCAAATAAACCCACAGTTGCTGCAGCAGAATCCACAGGTACTTGGGTGCCAGAGTAATCAAACTGAAGTGGCTCCATGCCAACATGCTCCATGGGATCCAGAGGGACACTCTGGGACTCCATGTTAGAGAAATCCTCCACAGGCTTGGCACCATTAGTACTAGCTAACTGGGCTAAGCTTTCTGATCCATTCTGGTTTGGCCCTAAAAGATCCACATCATTGGCAGAGTTCTGGCAGTTTCCTGGTGTCCTGCTGAAAAAGGGGGAGACGTGCTTTAAGTTTGGTCCTACATATTTCCTATACATTTAATTTAATTAGAGCTCCATAGGAACATACATAATTATGTGTTATAACACAGTCTCCTTAAGCTGTGCTATTCTCTGCAATGGCTTCTCTTCTTTTGTATTATAAACGTCTTTAACCCAGACATGATACCATATTGGAATTCTCTCCCAGGGTAATTTTATTAGTAACAAATAAAACCTGAAGGCAACACAGTAAGATCTTGCAAAATTGTCTTGCTCAATTAACAATCTGATGATGCAGCCTGCTGCTGTGTGATCTCCCAAGAGAATAAAGGAAAGAATAGCTTAATCCTGGGACCACAAGTCCCAGGATTCTCAGTCAGCAATCCCTAGTTTACGGGGGACTTCTGGTTTGACTTCTGGTAGCACTGGTTGCAAGATCCGCAATTTCCGCAGTCTTGCCCCAGGGTCCCCAGCCCGAGGGTTCCCCAAGGAACCTAAACCACCCTATAGGGGTGGCAAAGAGAAGGGGAACTGCCAGGCAGGTCGAGGGGAACTGTACTCCCTTCCCTGACCTAAGATAATCCCCAGCCGACGGCAGGGTGAAGCGGCAGTGAATATGGCCGCCACAAAGTCAGAACCATGCCGGGAAAAGAATGCGCAGGAAGAAGATTAAGGAACTGGAATCTATGGACAGGCTTTTGACTATTTTCCCTAAGAGGACAGTGCCAAGGAAACCTGACTGAGATTGAAAGCAGCAGGAGAGAAAGCGAAAGAGGCGCAATCCCCAAGCTCAAGGAGGATATTGTTAGATCTCAAAGACTGCGAGTAGGACTGGAGAGTGTTTGTCGGTTGTTTCTGAGCAAAGTGCCATGAGCAAAATGGATGTGGTGGCGGAAACGATGGAAATGAGAGGTCTTTGTGATATACTCTCTCTGGGCTGCGATAATTGGAAAAATGGATATATCTCAAATGGGACAAAAAATTCTGGATATTTTTGACGGAAATCAGAGTATCTATATGAGGGGGAAAGCCACAGAGCAGCTGATTGGGCGAGAGAAAAAGGAAGGGGCGGGTTATCTGGCTGATGAGCAAGCAGAAAGTGGGGAGCTGGCAGAGATGGTCAAATGGCCTAATCAGCAACCCAAGAGTTGAAAGAAAAGAAAAGTTGTGGAAATAACATGGATAATTCAATGACTCGAAAGACAGAATGGAATATCTTTTGATGGTGAGGAGACCAGAAGACAGATGATGAGAGGTGCATGGAGATCAAACCAAGGTAACATTGGAGTGACCGGAACTTGAAGCTTGGGGGGAGGAATAGTGAAACAGAGACAGATTAGAACTACAAGGAAAAAAGGAGGGATGATGGCTAATACTCATTTTAATTGATAGTTAACTATGGTAGAATTGATCCTCATGGATATATTACAATATAAGATTGTAGAAATAGAGTGGATATACCAGATAGCTAATAATATTATTATTATGAAGAGAATTTAGATAATATTTGAAAATGTTTGGAAGTAAGTTAGTCGACTGATATAAGAATGAATAAATTGAGAATATTATAGAAGAAGAGATTAAAGTTTAATAATATTGGAAAACAATTATGGTTGATTTTAAAATGAGATGATTTAATAACTGTTAGTAAGATTCTGAAGGATTGATTTAAGCTGATAAATTGTGAAAGTATTAATTTTTAATATAATTGATTATAAATGGAATAAATATAAAAGGGTAATTACAAGACAAAGAAGGATTAGGATATTTATTTTCTGTATAAATCTGGATTATATAATGGAGATAAACCAAAGTAAAGAAGTAATTCAAAATAGAGAATGTTAAATGACAGTAAGTAAATATTTTGATATGAATTAAAAAAGCAAGACTATACTGAATGGAAATAATATGTGATGGAGAAATATGTAGATATTAATTGCTAAAATGTTATCAGAATGCCTGCAAACAACTCTGTTCGCGTAATGAGATGTTTTATGTAACTTTAAAAAAAACAATTTTTTATTTATTTTTTAAATCCCTAGCTTACAAGGAAAAAAATACCTGGTCCCTTCTACTAACTATACCAACTTTAAAGTCCAAGCCTAGTACTTTGGTTAAAGGTAAATAGCAATAGCACTTAGACTTATACACTGCTTTAGAGTGCTTTACAACTTTCTCTAAGCGGTTTACAGAGTCAGCATATTACTCCCGATAACAATCTGGCTCATTTTACCCACCTCAGAAGGATGGAAGGCTGAGTCAACCTTGAGCCTTGTGAGACTTGAACTGCCAAACTGCAGGCAGCCAGCAGGCAGCAGTAGTAGCCTATAGTACTGCACTCTAATCACCGCGTCACTGTCCCTCTAAAGGTTTCCCCTGTCCACTCATTTCTGACTCTAGGGGGCAGTGCTTATCTCTGCTTGTTAGCTGAGGAAACCAGCATTGTCCATGTATTTCATGGTCATGTCGCCAGAGGTTCCTTTCTCCTCAGAGAATATTAACCATGATTTGTCATTATGAACTGCTGTCCTGCCCAGCACACAATCGCAGATGGAAACATACATACCTAAAGTCTTTTGTATCTGCATCAATTCCGTTTTGCACAGGCAAACCATTAGCCTTGTCCATTACATCTCCCTCTTCCTTCAAATCACCTAATTTATCGCCATCAAATGTACCCTTATTTTTCTTGTCTCCTTTGTCATTGTCATCATTCTCTGCATCCCTTGGCCCCTGGGTAAAGTAGAGGATTGTTATATTCTGCATAAACTGTACCAAAAAATTTGATTATAACCATTTGGAAAAAAATTCTACATTGATCATCTACATAGCACTTATAAGTTTAACCACCATTTTAATTCAGTTCTATTTAATTTTAAATTTATGTCAGCATAATTTGGGGGGTATTAAGATGAGGATCAATTCAAAATTGTTCCAAATACAGTGATACTACATCAGATATATCCCAAATAGTTAACTGTGATTCAGAAATAGAAATGCCATGGTGTTACTTACAAAACCTCCTTTTCTGAGACAGGAGTCCCCAGGGGATGAACTCAACACATATTCTACCATGCTAACGCCAAGCCCACCACTTTCCGATCGTGGAGACAGCACTGAATTAACTTCATTATTCACATGAAAACCTTGACCAGGTCTTCTCTGAACCATGATTGGTTGGGAAACAGAATGATCTGCAACACAAATAACCACAACAGTCACAGGTTACAATTTCTCAAAAGGGAAATTTATTACCAGCAAAATATTGAGGGTCTGCAACGTATGATTATTTCCCACCTTATTCTTCACGCCCTATTATCTACTCATTAATTTTATCAATTTCACCTTTTTTTCCTGCCCGTCTAAAAGCCACCAAGGATAGTGTTCAATTGAAACGACCTACTAAAATGTAGGAGGAAACCTAAGGACAGGGAGACCTTGTCCTAAAGTGTAAAAAGTTGAAAGCAACACTAACATTCGTCTATGACAAACATTCCACAGCATTTCATGTAAAATAATACAGGAAAGGATTTACTGTCTATTTAAAGCAAAGACGGGAAGGAGCTAAATTTTTCCCTCTCGGCAGCGTGTTCCATAGCCAGGTGCTGCTATCAACAGTATCCATCAACCTTGGCTCTTGAGGGCCTCGAGGAATGATGTTAAATGATCATCAGCCTCAAATAAAAGAACAGGCTGTTTCAGATATCCTAGTCATAAATTATTTAGGGCTTTCAGAGTCATAACCAGCACTCTGAATTGTGGCTGAAATAAACTGGAAGCAATATACTGTTCCAAGGTGGTGCAATGTAATCTTCAAAATGCACTCCAGATAAAAATACCACCCATGTACAAAAGGATCTTCATTCTGCCTGGAAGGAATTTTAGTCTTTAACAGCGCAAAGAAATTAACAGCAACCCTCAATGGCCGCATCCCGCCCTGACTTTCTTTCCCACTTCCTTAAAAAGTGTACCAAAGATAATTCCTATCCTGTGTTATTCCCTTAACCCAGGGGTCTGCAAACTGTGGCTCTGGAGCCACATGCGGCTCTTTCAGCCCTCTGCTGTGGCTCCCTGTCGGCTGA
>JANHFR010001741.1:90141-100449 GCA_032468015.1 Mimophis mahfalensis | reverse complement strand
ATGGAGTCACTGAAGCAGTCAGTATGAGCTTAAATGGACTCTGGAGGATGGTAGTAGACAGGAAGGCCTGGAGGAACATAGTTCATGGGGTCACGATGGGTTGGACACAACTTAACACCTAACAATAACAATTATGTTTGAAAATATCTGCAAGAATGGCTCCTTGAAGGTATTATCAAAGAACCAAGGGACCCTTGGCACCCATCATGTATATACACAAGAAAAATTATGTTGTGCCAATGTATATAAAATAATTCATCAGTACTGTATCAATAAACTCAAGACAGTTTGTGACTACATTCTGTTCTGTGTTGGATTGTCAAAATTAATATTCTCAAATTCTAAAGCCGAAGCTGCAGAAGATAAAAACTGCACTTATCTCTAAGACTCTGTCCATTGGAATGAATACTTCATGGAGTTACTGAGGATCTTGATAGAAAGCTTTGTGGGGAAAATGATGTTATAAATAATGAAATAGCAGAACTTCGTTAGAGAAAAATCTCTTAGGCACGGTTTAATCTGGATGAGAATGTTTGCCAATCAGACATTAAATCTCCAAGAAAAAACATTTGGCCACATGCAAATGAAATGAAAATGGTTGTGGTAGGTATCCAGAGGTAATTTGACAAAAAAAACAATCTGTATCTTTTCCTCTTGAACCTGGTATTTAATGGCACCATATACAAGGTGAATTCAAAACCAGGAAGGACCAACAAGAATTGACAATTGTCAAAGAAGACCCTTTACAGATATTCCAGGTATTGGGAGTTTCTAACATAAGTGGTGCTCTGATGGATTGGACCCTGTCCCATAAAGTCTAGTAGTTTGTTCTCATATTACTCAACCAAGGGCACAAGGAAGCCACTCATCTCCGGACAAACTTCAGAAGCAGGCATACTGCCTTAAAGAATAATAGCAATTGATCCCACGATTTTCATGAGTGGTTCCTAGCTTTTATGAAGCCAACAGCTGATAGCTAGCACTATCTTGTAGTGGTGACTTCCAAAATTTAATTACGTGTTGTGTGACAAACTACTTTTGTCTCTTTCCTGACCCAATGAAATTGAATCCTGGAAGAATCAGCACAAAATGATTTTTTTTACACAATGCATAATTCTATTTTGGTTCTTCCAGGCTCCAATTTCATTGAGTGGTTCTAGAAGTAGCTTGACATTATCCACTTTATCCACACCATATGGATAATTTGATCGTGTACCTTCTCATCTGCCTCCTTTCTAGACTAAAAAGCCTCAAATCTCAGTCTTTCTTCATAAGGAGTTATTCCAGTCTGTTAGTTTCCTTCTTTTAAACTTATACATTTACTGATATAAATCAGAAATATATACATTGATAACAAGAATTAATGCAAGGATATTTTGCAGTCTGGGAGAGAAAAGAGTGTTCATCATCTGTCATTAATATCATCCAAATCATTACTAGTTCAGGAAGAATATACAAGGAGAACTCATCTGAAATGCAAAGTTCAGATCGTTGCTGTGTAATTGCCTATTACACAATTACATTACCAGTCTTATTGTAGTAATTAGTGACTTAATTCTATGAACGTGCCATGCTAGAATCACTGTAGTTTTTGAAGTGAGTTTTCTTGTTGGAACTGTAATGATTTTTATTTCAGTAAAAAGAGGGGGAAAGAATCCTTTTCACTCAGAGATTGATTTAGAGATAAAATATTGTGCATTAACTATGTTTAGAAAGAAAACAGAGGAACCTGAAGCCACACTAAGATTTCCTGAACCTTCCTTCTCTTAAGACAGGGGTCTGCAAACTGTGGCTCTGGAGCCACAGGCAGCTCTTTCAGCCCTCTAATATATGTATGTAAACATATGTCCACACCCATACATGCACACAGAAAAACACACGCACATATAATTTATGTGCATTTATACACATACAGTATGTTTGTATGTTGATGAAAGAATCAGTTTAACATCTCCTGCCAGGGGATCCTTTTTATCACTACACTGAGTTTATTAAAATATATTTAAGGGCAAAAAAATGTGTATTTGACTAAGCTCAGCTTTATTTCCCTTTAAATCAAGAGCACCAGCCTTATTTTTCCCCAATTTTCATACTATTCATGCTTTCTCACCTAAGTCTTTCCAATCATTTATTTTATTTATAACCCCATAACAATGCTTATCACCTCTTCCAGTTCTTACTTTGGCTATATAAGCAGCCATCCATTTTACATAATACTAGTGGTTTGGATGGCTTCAATACTATTTTATTTTATATCAAATATACCATGAAAAGTTATGGTCTCTTATCTTTATAATAGGGAGGTGATGTGAATCTGAGCCAAAATAACCTTTTCATTTCAGTATTCATGACTATCTCTACAAAGCAAATTTTACTGGCCTAGCTAATAACAATAATAATTTTCTCCCTATACCCTACATCTTAATTAGTGTGAAATAAAATCCAGTGTATGGATTGTTTGGTCCATCTATGAGTCTCATCCATATCAATCAGTCCAAGATAAGATACTGTATATCCTTGTGACTTGTTCTGGCAAATTTACAGTGGAGGTAAGAAAGATACATTCTTTACCAGTGGAATTATCCCATTTAGAAGCATGAGGATAACCTGTGAATATAAAAATACCAAAGGAATCTGTAGGATATTAGGAACTTTTAAATAGATTTTTTTGGCTTATGTAGTTATATTACAATTGAGTACCTTTCTTGAATTAAGAAGCAGTTCTTGGTGGGATCTGAAATTTATTTTGAATAGAGTCATAACATTAAAATATTCTGAAGTAAATCACCTTTAAAATAATTGAATACAATTATTTTAAAAATAATACTTTTATATAAATAGTATCTCCAGTTAGTCTTGATTCATGGAGGCTGCCTGGTTACTGTATGTCCAAAGAGTTTTCCTTATAAGATTTTGGAGATGATTTGTCCTTGCCTGTTTCTTAGGGCTGAAAGAGAGTGACTGGCCCAAGGTCTCCCAAGTGACTTTGTTCTTAAATCAGGAATAATCTCATGGTCTCGCAGTTTCTAATCTGGTGCCTTAACCACTATACCAATCTGGCTCTCATTACTTTATGATATTCTCTTTTCAGCGAAAGGATGGTTATTGTATTTCATTGCCCTTTTTTCACTTACCTTTTGAAAAAATCACTAAACTTCAGGGAAGTTTAAGAGAATCATGGGAAACTGAAACAGCATAACAGCCCGGACTGAGGGAGGATGGGTGTGATATGGTTGTATTTTAATGAGGTGTCTATCCTTTGTCGAACTATTGATTTAATTTAATTTTAATTTTTATATTATGTGTGCTTTATTGTTCACCGCCCTGAGTCCTTCGGGAGAAGGGCGGTATAAAAGTTCGATAAAATAAATAAATAAATAAATATAAGATTCTATTGCAGAGAGAAGCATTACTTATTAATATTTCTAGCAAAGCCTCTTTTGGTTTAATGTCAACCTTTTTTTAATTTTAGTTGCTGGTCACATTTGGAAATCAAAAACAAGTTATTGGAATTTATAAAAAGGATTGCCTATCTATCTATCTATCTATCTATCTATCTATCTATCTATCTATATTGGATTTCTATAGATTTATTTCTAATAACTAATGAGGAAGTTTCTCTTCCTTAATTTCTAGAATATTCTCTATAACCCAAGCCCTTCTTTGCTTTTTGTTTTTCCCAGGCAACTCATTATATTTCCAAACAAAGTACTTTGCTGCATCCAATATTTCCTTTCCCAAGAATATCTGTAAAATAAAGGGAAGGTTCAGAGACATCCTTGGAAATTGCTTGTACATATCTGTATAGAAATGCTTAGCTTTCAAGCAAGAACAGCTTCCCCAACGATTAAGTTTTTTTTTAAAAAAAAAATAAGTATATTCGAGAATTTGATAAATGTTAAAAGAATTATTTTGGAATAAATTTCACAAAAGATATGATATTTGGGACCCATAGCCCCACATTAGCTGTCTTCGGACCCTGACAGAAAAACATTAGAAAACAATTGCACAATGGATTTTGTTGCAAAGAAATGCCTTTGCAACAAAAGATTTAAAAAGTTATTGTATCATTATAGATAGATGAAGAAAGCGTTTTATGCACTGTAGTTTTTATAGTAAGATTAATTCAGATCAAGGTCCACTTTTTAAAATAAGTAAATTAATTAAGTGAAAGTTATAGTTTATGGGGTAAACAAATCACAATCAACTTTTATTGTCCTTAGAGTGATTATCAGCAGAAGCAATTTAGCAGACTATTATTAAATATAAAGTCAAATAGAATATTTGACTTCATCCTTTTGTCCATATTTTTAACCAGTATGTAAATCAATGTTCTTACTTTTGGTTGGAATGGAAGTCAACCTACTATAAGCTGATCTGATGGATGTACCGTTTGAAGGTTATCAATAGCTTTAACAAAAATAACTTTCTTTAAATGCTTTAAAAAGAAGCAATCAGCATCAAATATAACTATGATCAACATGTTCATGAGGAACATTGTAAACCTGGAGATATAATTCTGCTGAAAACACAAAAGACCTAACAGCATTCTGGTTTGTACAAAGGGATGCATACATGTGTCACTCTTCTGTTGAAAAAGATTCAGAAAGTCTATAAAATATCGTGTCAGATCCCTAGCATGATACTGCCATTCAACTGGGGGAAGGGGGGTTCCTGAATGTATTGCTTGATTACTGCTTTCTACAACTGCTGTTTTATAACCTTTATGTCTCGCCGTCACCCCAGATACTTCCCAGAGTCAGAAAGTTATCCAGAACTTTTTTATTTGGGGTACAGGGGGGTACAAAATGAACACCAGGTGGAACGCGATGTTGCTCACCCAGGATCAAGCCAGTTCTAAAACCGCGAACCGCGTGGTCACCCAAAACAAAATCCCGACGCATGCGCAAGGTAAAACCGAAACAGAAAACACGAACGTATTAACTAAACCCTGCAACAGATCCACCCTCCCGTTTCAAGCACCCCTCTTCCCTGAACGTGGTTGTGGTGTCCGGCGGCGCCCCCACACCCTGCCCCATAACAGTGGGGGTTCCACATATAGCACCTCATCGCTATAAAACCCCCTTGGAAGTCTGAGTGTATAGGGAGGCGATGCTGGCTGAATATTCACTGGCTCCAATCCTGAAGGCGAGGGAGCCGGCAGCATCATACACCGCAGGAGGAGGGCAGCGGGTAGTCGATGAGGAGCAACAGGTGATGGAGCGGGGACCACAGGATTTCCCAGGTCAGGAGCCATGGGGTCATTCAGGCCGCACCCCTGCAATATGGCCACTATGGACCGTCGATCAACTGGAACAGTTTCCCCAGTTGCGGGCCGCCCCTCCCGCCAAATGTGTTGTCAGCCCTCCGAAGGTGACGGGCCGACACTTCATCCTGGTGCCTAAGCATCCTGACGTTTTCTCACCTTTGGGGGAATGTACAAGGGGGGAGGGCCATGTGTGTTTTTTCACTCTGAAAGGCGGCAGAGGATAACCCTGGGAATGCTCACTTATCTGATTCTCAAGATGTCCATTACAATAACATCTCCACACCTGCAGATTGACTGAAGCCACATTGGACTGAAGGGAGGGCTTTCTAATGCTTTAATTCTAACTGTATTGCCTGTGGGAACTCAGAGTCTGCTTTCCTTTGTCCTGCTATCACTTCTGCTCAATAAAAGGATCCTTTTGGAACATCTACATTTCATGAGTCTTACTTTCTTGCACGAGGAGGAAAGGCTGGACCTTACATATTGACCAAAACTTAATGGTTTCAGAATATACTGTAGAAGGTTTCACAATCAAGTTATATCTTCAATCTTAGTGTAACTATGTAAAAATAAAACTTCGTTGTCCATTGCTTTGATTTGTAGATCAAAATAATCAGAATTTAGTGTTTTCTACATGTACTTGATTAGCCTACGTTAGAGAAAGATCCTGGATCTTTAGTTTTATTTCTTGTAACGTGACTTAAATTCCTTTAAGAAGGAAGAATGGATTCCATTAAGAATGGAACTGAATTCCATTTCAGTTGGATTTTTGGCCAAAGTTTATTATGGAAATGTCATTAGTCACACTTGTAAATGACCTGTGGTGGAACCCCAGATACACGGATATTCTATTGTGGACTCACTTCCTCATTCAAGACTTCTATATAGTCTAAGGTTCATGAGGCACTATCAGCTCCTACTTGAAAAACAGGTGGCTACTGTAGCCAAAAGACGCTTTGCACAAGTGCATTTCATTTGCCAATTCTGCCCTTTTCTTGATTGGGATGTCATTCAGACAGTTATACATATATTGGTCACCTCACAACTGGGTTCCTATGAAGCACTCTACAGAGCTGCCCTTGAAAACAATCTGGAGTATGTGCCATGGGAAGCATTGTGTTCCATGCATGTGACTTCACTGCTTTGATTGCTGCCAGCTGACTTCAAGGTGCAATTCAAGATTCTGGTTATCTCCTTTAAAGTCATTCATAACAGAAGATCTGGCTATCTGAGGATCTTCTTATCTTCAATTGCTTCTGCATGAGTAGTGGAATCAAGTAAAGTGGATGTGCACCCTAACCCATCAATTGAACAATCTCACCTTCTATAATCCAGGAAGTACACATATTCTGTTGCAGTACCTAACCCTGGGATGATATCATCACTTAGGGTTCATGTCACTCTCCCACCCTTATGATGTTTAGGAAGTTGTTAAAGACCTGGTCGTTCTCCCAGACCTTTAGGATAGGGTGATTGTGGAATCAACTGACTTTTTCTTCCCAGTACTCATATCAGGAAATTATATTTCCCCACTATTATTTGTATTTAATAGTATATGATCAACTTTCTGTTACAACATAGATTGCTACATCCCCAAAAGAAATAAACCAATTGTTTCCTCTAATATACTAATTTTCTTCTTGAAGATGTTTTCATAATGCTGTCGTCTAGCAGTACGAGATAATGTATCAAAGGATGGTACAATTAACACATAAACATCTTCTGCTGCATTAATTATTTCTGCTTTATATTTGCTTTGACTCATGTTCAGCTCAGTGTTTAAAAAGCAATTTCTTGCTTAAGAGAAGAACAGAACAGAATATGATATTACTCTCCTTTGTCCACAAGCACTTCTAAAATCTGTATTAACATTACCAGTGTGGTTTATAGATCAGAGGAAATGAAACTTTAGTAAAGCAAACTAATTATAATAATAAAAAGCAACCATCATATAAGCTTACATGAGTTCATTTCTCACTGTACTGTACTTTGAAAAATAGCTTTTAAAGTCAGGCTTAGGATTCAGAAGCAAGAGAAATTTAACCAGCCATCTGTAAATATTGCTTGGGAATTCTTTTTTAAATGGGGGCATTAGGTTATATAAATATAAATAATATCAAACTGGTATATATCAGTGTTTTTCAGCCTTGGCAAATTTTCAGCCAGAATTACCCACTAACTTAAAGTGGCCAAGTTTGAGAAACATTTGTATACATAGCCCCAGTTTTTCATTTTGTAATTAACAGAAAAGGCTGAATTTTGTAATGAACTGAAAAGAACTGAGGAGTCACTGGACTTGTAGCATTGCAATAGAAACCTGTTTTTACCACCTATTAGTTGATTATTTCTTGTCCCAGATTCAATCCATTTCTTTAGTTTGGTAGATTTGATTCCTTTTGCAGCCTTTGCAGAATTCTGTGTGAACTGTGCCTCATAAAATCCCTTTTGCAGAGCAACTGGCAGAGATCAGCTTAGCAAAGTTGGCCATTGCTGAAACTTTTGCATCTACTTAGGGCCAGCAATCCAGAATTCTCTGAATATGGTCCTTCATCCTCATATATCTAATTCTTCTGACCTTCAAGGGCACTGACTCTGAAATCAAAAGCAACTGCTGCCATCTTCTGCTTTTTCAGGGGGCTTTGGTTTGGCCAACAAACAAGTGACAGTGAGGACAAAGAAGAAAACGAGCATTAGATAACAATGAGCTTGGTCAAGGTGTTGACATGAGGGGAAAGTGTTGACATGAGGAGAAGGGTCTACTAAAGACTTCTTTCTGTAATTTGGATGAACACTTAGGCTTGTATTCATGTTGATAAAACCCTGATAAGCCCTCAAGTACATCAAAAGGCAGGCACTACAATCATTTTAGACTGATCAGAAATCTGTTTGCAAAAAGGGTTGAGAAGATCTCTCTCTGATTGATATAGAGCTATAGTGAAACTAGCACACCAGCCAGCATGGCTAATGGTAAAGGATGCTAGAAGTTGTACTAGAACTAAATCTGGAAAATCGTGAGTTCTCCATGTTTCTTCATAACTTTAACAATTCTGTCTCCAATGGTGTAGTTGCCTTTTCATTTTCATTAACTTCTTCTCTACCCTTTTGCAGTCTGCAATTGCTGGTATATTGGCATTCTTTCTAACCCAAATGAAAAAATATGTGAAAAACTGGAAGGCAATATAGCATTGTTTATAACCCAAATAAAAGTGTATATAGTAGTGACGAACTGGAGATTGCCCCTACATTGTCGAGAGTCAAGTTGCAATTATTTTGCAGTTTATCTTACAGTTGATAGAGGAAAGATAGAAGTTCAAAGACTAAAGCAAAATATGGATGTACAAAGACTGTTATAAGTGAATAAAATAAAGCTAAGCTGACCTTAACATAAATTGCTGTTTTATACTTAGGGATTTGGCTATTGGAAGCAAAATGCTTTACAAAGCAGCTTAACATTGTAGGTTAATGAAGTATTAGAACATACACCCTAATTATTCATAAGATAGGAAGCATTTCTTAAAACCACAGATTAGACAATCATAAAAATTAAAGGAATTCTAAGATTAAATGTAAACTGAAGAGGCTAATTACAATGGCCAATTCATTGCATATAATATTACACAATAAAAGAGTTATCGTGCTTTTTGTTGGATCACTGGGTCAGATACTGTTTTGTTGTTACAATTACTTAAAAATAAACTTCAGCGTTACACAATATATAAATAAAAAACCTTATATTTGCTAGATAGACTTTCAGTCTTTCTGCTGAGATTTACTAATACTTAGTTGATGCCAATCCTTGTATCTTTTCTAAAGCTGCCAAGACAGAGCTGTTCTGCAAATTATTTGAGAATTAGTGTTACTAGATGACTAACTTGATTCCAGATTCCCTTGATTCCTGATTCCAGGTTCACTTGTTTTTTTTTTTATTGTCATATAGTATGTATATGTAATTATAGTTCCATTTATACTTTAGTGTTTAATGCCTTCATTGCAAAATTCGGTGATTTAGTGATATCCACAATGACGAAGTACAACATGAATAAAATAGACTTAAAAGCTTTCTCCCAATTATATATTTTCTGGGAAGATCAGATTGGAGAAATATGACATACTTCTAAACATTCTTTCTTGACCATAGATTCTAAAGTTATATTAAATGATCCTTTTAGTTATCACACAAGCTTATTTTTACTTATTACCTGGTCATTTAAAGAATTTTAGGTTATCAAGATCCAATTTGATGAAGTGGTTAAGCATCAAGCCAGAAACTAGGACTTTGAGTTTTAGTTCCACCTTGAGCTTGAAGTAGCTGGAACACCTTGGCCCAATAACTTTCTCTTAGGTCTAGGAAGAAGGCAAACCCCTTCAGAAAAATCTGGCCAGAAAAGTTCAGGGACTTATCCAGGCAGTCTCCAAAAATGGAACATGATTTAACAGAAGACAAAATAATAATAATAATGATAATAAGGTGATTTCTGAGAATTATTCTTTTCAAGTATTTCTATCACATCTTAGAGCTTGTTCTGTTAACTAGAGGTTCAATGTGGCACATAATGATTAATTATGTTTTTTTTTTCCAACTTGTGACTTGCTATGGGAAAAATCTAAATAAAGATTTTTCAGGAATTATATCTGTGGAAAAGGGCTGTGATTTGAGAAACAGATAACACGATATGAAATAGCAATAGATCAACAATAAACATATTGTTTACCTATTATGTTTTAAACATTTCTTTTTCACACATTCATAACTTTTTTCATTCTGAAGAATGTATAATTAAAGGGTATGATATAACCCCTTAATTATGTATGCATAGTTCTATAAGCAAGCTCTGGTTCTCATTTATAGTGGAGAAAAAGATCAAGATCAATAATCTTCACAAAATTCCGAAGAGACTTTGGTGGAGCAGGCTGTAAGGAATTAGCCTGACAGTCGGCTAGCCTCTAATTAAGGCATGTTCGAATCTCACCAAGCTCAAGGTTGACTCAGCCTTCCATCCTTCCGAGGTAGGTAAACTGAGGACCCAGATTGTTGGGGG
>JANHFR010001741.1:38582-51743 GCA_032468015.1 Mimophis mahfalensis | reverse complement strand
GCTAACAAAGTTGTCCAAGAAACAAAACTGTATTTATTGTACAAAATAAAGCTATATTACTTATTTACAATCACCTTTGTCAGACTATCTATTTTAGTCTATATATATATATTCACAAACCACAATTCCCTATGGAACTGGAGTCCTAGGCCCTAAACTATGCTACAACTATCCACACAGTTCTTCTCTCCACAGGGACTTACACGGACTGAGGTAAACTGCCAGGGGGCAGTCCTATATATAGTCTCTGATGACAGTTGGCCACTGTCATCAGAGCAGGAGGGAAATTCAAACCTCCTTTCTCTCGTCCCATTGGCCCTTCCAGTCTCCAGGGCCTTTTGGAATGTGTATCTACTATGCCAGCAGATTTTCTGCTGACAGTGTACCCCTCTTACTCTTTTCACATATGTATATGGGTATGTGTTTAATGGCAATGTGTCATACAGAATCAAGCTTTGGGTTTCCAAGACTAAATTTAGCTGAACAAACTGCCTTCTGATTTTGCTCATTAAACAGACTTTCCTCCCAAAGTGCCTTGACTGTTAATATGAAAGGAGAATTTCACTGCTGACCTACATTCTGATCTTATTAGTTGTAAGCAATTAAAGTACTAATTGACAATTAGGTAGGTATGTCAATTCTCTTGACTCATATTTTAGAAAGTCATTTGCCAAGGCATTGTCTCAGTCTCACTAATAAAGACAAAGAAAGAACTAGCTATAAGCATAAATATGTTTTCTTGACATATTGGCTGTTGTTTCAAACAAAATATGATTAGTCTATTTCAGTTAATCAGCTCAAAATATTTAACATTTTTTTAGCCTATATTTCTATGTTATTTATATTTCTGTGTTATTTGTTTGGCTTTTTTATATGCAGTAGCAGCAGCCAATGGAGAACAAATACAAAAAACCCTCATGAGAACAATAAGTATCAGTAAATGGGTACTTTAGGGGTATAGACAAGGAAGAGGAAAACATATCATTTTCAATATTTAATTTGTATTTAGCCTCTCTTAGCATCCATTCTAAAATGGAACACATAATGATCAACAGCTAGCCGTCTTTCTCCCTCCCTCTTATTTTGTTTTAAATAACTCATGCAACTGCTCTTTCCTAATTTCTTCCTTCTTTTTACAAATAATTATTTGATCACACAGTATGATAGCACCAGAAAAATGAAGCAGAAAGAAGATGGAGACAAGAGCTCGCACCACTCAGAATATCTGCAGAAGCTTTCCAAAAGTGCAAATGGAAAAAGAAACACCAGCCACTGACTAAAGTAAAAGCAACCTTCACTTTGGTATCTATTTTTTTTTCCTATTTGTTGTGCTTTAAATCCATTCCTTGCCAAATCTATACTAATTTCCACAAACAGGATGTACTCAAAGAAGTGCGAATCATTTGGCACAATGCTATTTAAACAAATATAATGATTAAGTTAATAAATAAGGTTGTTCTAATGGAATGTGGGAATGGCCTTGGGAGGCAGGACGGAGAGCCACAAACTTGGCAATGGTCAGATAAGAGGCAGATGAACTCACAAAAGGAATGGGAGAATGGCAAACATTCCATACTTTCTTGGTCTGTAAAGGCAATGAGAACAAATGTACATTCAGACTTGGAAGAGTTTGTTAGTATACCTTTCAATGAAGGTATTGCTAGCATTCTTAAGTGTGCTTCTTGTCTGGACTACCTTGTCAGGCTGATAGTTGTTTTGGAATGGCAACCTTACTACTTCTTCTATCCGTCTTGCCTGCTAAATAGCAATCCAAACAGCAATGTTACAATTTCGAAATTAGATTAGCAGAAAAAGTGACAATTCAAATTTTATTCTATATGATCTGCAGCTCAGCTTTTATTAATACTGTTCCTCTGAGTATTTGAAACAAGTCTAAGTTTAGTAATGTTGACAACTTCATAATAAACTTACATCAATAAAACCACAAGCCAAACCCATATTTATAAATATAATGATTGAAACATAATGGTGTTGTAGTTAAATTATACTGTCATATTCAATATATAAAATACAGGGACACTAAAATTATATAAAACCATATTTTAAAGAAGCAATAAAAATACTCAAAAACACAACATACTAATTTTTCTTTCTTTATGCCCCTTAAGATGGTATATTGCCATTATGATAATCAACCTGAAAGCATTGAAAAAAGTATCTTGTATCAGAATGGAAGGAAAAAATATTGAAATTGTTTCAAGCATCTATGTATTCATTGGCATAATTATTTGATTTTAGAAAAGGTGTAAAATGAAGTGGGATATTTCACTTATCATTTAAAAGTGGCAAATCTATAGGAATGATATGCTAATTCATGCACTACAATCAGAAGGAAAGAAAATAAGACAGCTCATAAAGTAATATTAGATAAGCTTCCAGTACAGTATAAAACAGACACTATATCATTACTTAATAGATTCTCTATATTTTTATATCATTGTTACAGTGGGCTGCTCATTTATATTGTATCCATATAAGCTGGTGTGTGTGTGTGTGTGTGTGTGTGTGTGTGTGTGTGTGTGTACACTGTATGTCTGTAACATTGACATAAATATCTAGAAAATCGATTAAGTAATGATATAACATCTGTTTTACACTGAACTGGAGTCTTGTGTGAGTGCCTGTGTACTAGATATGTTTGTCTCTCTCTCTCTCTCTCTCTGTGTGTGTGTGTGTGTACACATATATAAAGTATTTTATTATTTGAACATTAAATGTACATTCCATCCTTACTCTAAGTTGGTTTATAAATGTATAGCCTCATTTTAATAACTGGAGGTAAGTTAATAAGGCTGAGTTGCCCAAGAGTTTTCAGCGAAGTGACATTTCTCATACCAAAAGGCTTAAATTAAAAGGGTAGCCTTATATTAACCTAAAAATAGCCAAGCCACACACACTTTAGAGTGAATTTGGACCCTGGCTTCCTCACATGCAACTCCATAAGAGCAGAGGTTCTTTCACTGAAATTTAGCAAATAAGATTAACCCTGTTTATAAATTGAGAGACAGCTCCCAAAACATGGGAGTTCAACCCAGCCTTTCCAATGATATTGTATCATTATTGCCTAAATAGTTCTGGCACTTGAGAGTTGGAGGAAACAGGGCAGCCCTCCCAATTTACAAAGCTGCCAAAACTTCATTTGGACAGTATTCACAGTGAGGAACTATGGATAAGCCCCCTGGCATTTATTTGAACAGGCATGATAGAATTACAGTGTGTCATTGGGTTAGATATCTGTTCACTTTGTGAGTTAAAGAAAAATGTGAATTCACTTCTTCAATCCCTAGCATCAATTGTTTATGCTTCAAAATGGAAAAGGTTTTTTGTGAATTTCTTGGCTATAAACAGAGACCTTGTAAGCCACTGTTTATTGGAGAAAAGGATTGTCCTGTATAGTTCATGCAGATTTGAGAACTGGCAATCAGCTTTAGCTAAGTCAATGATTGGCAACCTTTTCTTCACCATGGACCCTCTTTAAATACCTTTTGTGGCTATGGATCATAGCCACAGAACCCTAAAACCTAACTCCAAATTTAAACTATAATACTTTTTCAAGCCTTCACAGAGCCACTATGATAACATTGTGGCCCCCTTGGGTGCACAAGTTGAGAACCACTGAAGTAAGTTATTTCTCAGTCCATGCTTACATTATGAAGCTAAGAACTACCTTTCAAATATTATTGCTAGTTGGAATACTAAATATTGTTCAATTTATAATTTCAAGGACATAGTTATATCGGCTTCTTATTCTCTTTGTTGGTAAAAACATGAGAAAAACCCAGACAGATCAGGTAATAATTTTACATTTGTTTTTTTTTTTTCTTAAATCATTATTTCAATGTCATATGTCAAGGACTTACTGTATGCATTTTTGGATGCATATTTGTAATGTAATTTATGCATTTTATGCATCTGCATTTTTTTAAACTTATTTTCACAACAAACAAGTTGTTCATTATATAATTCTGTTGGACAGGTTACTTGGAACCCTGATATTAACCCGAATCTACTTCTAAAAGCAGCAAGCAGCTACCTGCACCGAGGGTTCGCTATCTGGGGTCCTAAACCCTGGGTGCCTGCCCAGATATCAGACAGTGTAAAGACTCAGGTAAGATGGAAAAGAAAATGGCAACCACTGAAGGGGTTACTGGGATGAGCTCAGAGATTGCCTGTGGGACCCTCTGCTACCCCTCGGTGTGGGTAGTGGCTGAAGCAGCAGCTACAGAGTCTGAGCTTTGGCAGGGCACCTGGCTCAAAGATCTGGCACCTTGGCAGATTGTGCATATGGATCCATCCAAACAGAGCAATATTGTAGAAGCCCTCCAGCATCAGGAATTAGTGGGGGGGATGTGCTCCAGCAATCCCAGATTGCAGTGGCCAAGTTCAGCACACCACCATCTATGAATGGAGAGCATCGAGGCCACTGGAGCTCAGCGAGTCCAGGCAATGGGGTCTCCCACCGCTGTCTCAAAGCCAATTGCTAGCCAGCTCTCCTGGAATGATTTAGACAACTCAGCATGGGCAGCATTGCACAACTCACTCCAAGAGGTCAACTTGGCTGGGTATTACTTCAACTGATATTCATTTTCCTGAGGTGGAGCTCTCACAATCAGAAGGCTGTGAGTTCAGTCCTAGTTAGTGGCAGATATTTCTCTCTGGGCACAATGACTAATTGTGTACTGTGAACACCACACAGGCATCAGGAAGGGCACCCAACCAATCAATTGCCCCAACTCCACCATGTTGCAGGGTCATTAAAAGAAAAATAACAAAGATGAAAGAAATAACCCATTTCTGCTTCTAATGATGATTACAATTGTTATCAAAATTGGCTTGGTATGTTTTCTATATTTGGTTTACTGTTTTGCTCAAGGTGCTTAAAACATTATTTTATACTCAAGGAGCCTTAATTGCAACTTTTAAAAGGCCTGTTTTCTTTTCTTTTCTTCCTTTTTTAGGCAATAGGGATAAGATTAAATTACCTCTATTTAGACCATTTAATTGTATAGCCTATGTAATGGAACTACAGCTTTATTATTATTCCTTTCATGTGAAAACTTTCTTCCTCTTCCCATCTGAAGGAGAAAAGTGTACATTGACCCCTTTATTTATTTATCCTCCCTGAAGCAATTAATTTGAAAAAAACCAAAACTCTTATCATTAATAAATTTGCAACTCTCATTTGCTAATACCATAGTGTATGACAACATTTATAAAAAATATCTAGGGCATCTATCTCAAAAAGCCTTAAAGGTTGAAATCCTGAGTTATAGAAAGAAAATCTCATTGGACACGCAGGGATTTGGAGTAAGTTTCATTGAATTTATTACACTCTGAAAGCCTTTGACCACATTGTTAAGATTTAGGGGAGAAGAATCAAGTGAAAAAGCTCCAAAACATATACAGCTGTGTTACCTGTATTTACCATCTTTATTTCAAAAGTGGTTATACATTAGAGAGTATGTATGTTTACCTATGGAAACTTTTAGACAAAAATGAAAAACTTCCTTAGATGAGATCAGATAATTGTTCCACACTAATCAATTAACATTAATCCACATTAATTAATCCACATTAATCAATCAATCAATTAAACCCACATTAACCACATTAACTTTATTGTAATTTACAGATTTGTTAATAGAGGTCTCCACTCCCTGATCTTTCTAGATAAGGACTAAAAAGATCTAAATTCAGTAGCCCAACCTCTAATAATTAATCCAATATCTACCTACTTATATATTTATCTACACAGACAGCCAGAAAGAAAAAAGAACTGTCTCCACTTCTCTAAGGAAGCCTTCTTAATTTGTTCCCTCCAGAACATTAAGGCTGCAATTTTCAGAATTTCAAGGCAACAATTATCAAATGAGAGAGCAAGGAAATTTCAGAAGATTATGTTAGATTTAAATCTCAGCCTCAGATTACTAGAGCATCTTCCTGTCAGCCACACTGTAATGGAAATGACAGTCACAGTCATTGAGAAAGAAGATGAAGGATTGAATGGGTAGGATGGTGGGATCTATTGGCCACTATTTGAGAAAAATACTTATCCTAAGTAATGGAAAAACTACCCATTGCTTAAAAGTGTGTGGACTGACTATTGTTACTACTGCTGTGATTCTGAATAGGGAGGGAGGGCACAGGGTGAATATTTTTATATCATATTATATCTACAAACTCTATTAAGATAAGAACATTTTTATCCTAGTTATAGTGTCGAATGCTTTTATGCAGGGCACGGCTATCCTCATCTGCTCCTAGACCAGTGATGGTGAACATTTTTGGCACCGAGTGCCCAAACCAGAACATGCATGCATACGCATACATGTCTGTGTGCTGGAGTGCTGGAGTGCACCATCATAGTCCTAGACTAATCTATACCATTGGTCCTCCCTCTGCCTTGCCTAGCCATGGGTGTTTGATATTCTCTTCCAACATATCATCAGTTCCAAGTATTTTAATCAGTTCCCAGTATTTTAATCAATGGTTTCTTTCTCTCTTATTTACCCCAGCTGATAACCCAGCTTCTCCCGGGTATTTATGACAATGCTGCAACCTACAATTCCCAGCATTCTTTGCCTGATTTGCATGCCTTGCCTCTATTGGCTGGAGAACCTCTGATTTGCATGCCTTGCCTGGTAACACTCTGCACATGTGCAGTAGAGCTTGCAAGTGAAATGTCCATGAGGCAGTGAAGTGTCCTTTTTGGTTTCCTTTTTTTGGGGGGGGAAAGACCCCTCAAAGGCTTTTGTGATCCTCCCAGTGCTGATCTCACAATGCCAAGGTATGTATGTACTGGCGAGATTGGCTGTTGCATGTAGGAGCATATACAGCACATACACACACACATGCGTCACCACACTTCTGTTATATATATATAGATTACCATTCACCTAAATTTTAGTAGTACTTAACACCTACAGCTTCTTCAGTCCTATTAATGCAAGGTAAAGTTAGGTAAGGTAAGCTTTAAGATAATAAGGCAAGATAAGAAAGAAAAAGGAGCTAAGCTAAGCTAAGCTAAACTAAGCTAAGCTAAGTTTAGCTAAAGTAAGCTAAGCTAAGCTAAAATAAGATAAGATAAGATAAGATAGATAAGATACAAACACATTTTATATACATATGCACAATTAATCACATTTTGAATACATAGTGGAAAAAAGAGTCTTGCATGTTAACAAGGTTGGTAAGTTAGTACCTCTTTTATGGGTGTAGGTGTGGGGTTTTTTTGTCTAAACTGGATTCCACATTCAAAAAATGAATATCAAAATTATTGTTTAGAATTAGTATGCAGTAATAGTGTGTGTGTGTGGGGGGGAGAGCCAGAGCTTCTCTTACAGATTTTGTAGTCTTCTTCATTCCCTTTTCCCATAATAGAAAACATCATTCTTTTGACAGCTGTTTAAAACAAGGAAGGAAAATTTCATAAATCCTCTTGAGAAATGTTCTCCAAGTAAACAAGAATTCCGTGGGCATACCTATCCGCATTGTGTTTCTTGGCAGAGATATCATCTACAAGGATAGCACAACACAAATGCAAGAAAAGTACAAGATAGAAAGTCACATGACACATGAAATCTTAAGAGAACAAATTAGACCAGAGCAAAGACTGCATTCATCCCATCAAACACCCTGAAATCTCAGCATCCAAACTGTGCGATCAAAGAGCTTAATGTTGAATAAAAGTTTCCTTTCCATTTTCAAAAGCTTATTTTGACAAACAGCGTAATGGCCATAGTTTGTTGTATACTACAGTATATACACTTGCACTGAGTTATACCATATTAGGTGGACATTTGCAAAATGAGATCCTTCATTACAAGGAACTCTTATAATAGCCATGTAGAGCTGACTCATTTCCATATGTTTGGTTTTCAGGTTACTATTAAAATAAAATTAGTTTTCTGAGGAAGGGCAATTGCCATTTCCCCCCCCTTTTGATTGTTCCCCAATACAGTGTTACACTCTATTATAATGTAATTCTAACTAATACTGGTGTTTCTACTACCCGTATATTTTTATCCCTTCTAAGATATCAAGCTACTGTCAGTTTTTCCCTTCACTAAATAATCCTTCAATCCCTTGCTGTAAGAATTTGATTTAATATGAATCAACTTTCCACTTATATATTTTCATCTTGCCCAATTCTAACTTAGATCATCAAATTACATACATTTTGTAATATGATAAAAGTATGTCTCAATTCATATAGATATATATTTTCGAAACGAGTCAAACAACAATGTTTTGGTCATCACTTTCCGAAATGTTCCTATAAAATAAGGTGAAGGGTTTATTACCAATAGTTACTCCATCCCATTTTCTTTGCTGTTCTGTCAAGCAGTAGATGTGCTAATGATTTATTGGTAAAAGACCAAATTTATTTAAAGTGCTAATCTTAATGTATATATAAATGTATTAAAATATAATTCCAGTAATGTATCTCCCTAGGATAGAAATAATTCTAACCGTTGGTAAAAGTGTTATTTCTTCATCATCTTGGCTCATCATGATCCCATTGGAGAAATCCAGATTGAATTAAATAAATCATTTTCATCTAATCAAGTCTGCTGAATTATCTGAGATTAAAAATAGGTAGGTTAGGGTTAAATTTAATAAGGCTAGAGGAAATTGGTGCTGCTAGGGGTTTAAGTCCATGGTTAGTTCCTAAAAATTTTCTTAGCTTACAAAAGTATAGTCCCAATGTTATGACAATGTTAATTTGAGGAAGAATGTGCCTTCTAAATGCTTCGTGTCTGCTAGATGCCAATTACAATTGTTAATAAGCTTATAGGCTTTCTATCTGCCACATTACTCATATAGTACATGAAGAAAAGAAAAGGTTATAATAGAAACAAGTTGGAGCTTGGTGTAAGGAAGGACATTCTTAAGCAGGCAAGATGTAAGGATGTAGAAAAAAAAGGGTAGTTGATAATTTGTGAACCATCCACAACTGAATTCTTTTCTACTGATTTTAGACACATCCATGCAAAAATGATTTAATAGGGAGCTGTAGTTAGGAGGATTGTAGCAGTGGAGTAAATTCACTTGACCAGGTTCAGAACAGGGTCTGAAAAATTAAATACTCTTCTCCCCCCTCAAAAAAACAAACCAACTCATAAAACAAATTGGCTTATTATTAATTACTTCTCAGCTAAATCAGATTCCATGCCTCTGATATCACTGAAGTTCCTAGTGAAATCTCTTTTCTCTACCCCTGCTTTCCCATTGAGCTTTAGAAAATCTTCCCTCTCCACTTTCCTATTCAATCTATCCGTTCTTAAATCATTGTTCTCTTCGCTTTTATTCATCTGGTAATCTTGCAATACAGGAAGAATGATGTTTCTTTTTCCAATCATTGTCTCTTTCCATTTTCATCTACAGTTAAGTAAATTCAAGAGCTACAGAACTGGATTCAAAATGGTTTAAAAAATAGCTCAGCTGATTAAGGGACATCTTGCTTTTTTTGTCTCAGACAGATTAGATAAGAAGCATTGAAGATAGTGATAATCCCCATCCTGTGTCTGAGGTGAAGTTTTGAGACTGCAGATATTTTCAGAATATGAAACAGAGCTATTTGTTAGTAGCATTTTGATAAATTATTGTTCCCAACTTTATCACGCCAGACACTCTATTAAATAAAACAGTTTAGTTCCTCTTTTGAAGGTCAAGTATTGATTATTATTTTTTTTAAAAAGAGCCTAAGAATACAAATGAGTAACCAAACCTGCCTTTATACTTAAATACAGTATCAATTAAATTATTATATCTTGGTTGCAGATATCTGGGTGATGACTAGAATGGTAGTAAAGAGGCAGAATTTCCCCTGGTTTGCTGTGATCTCATGGTGGTCTGCAGCTTTTTAGGTCAGACATAATACTGTATTTTAAGAACAAAGGAAATGGCTGTGCAGTCAAAAACCAGGAGCATTTTATGCAGGCTGTCAGCATTTATATGATCTATTGTGGCTTACCACAGTGGTAGAATTAAGATATAGTTATGATTGGTTCTGCCAGAGTTCTCTTTGAATGCAGGTTGATCGTTAAATCTTGACAGTATATTGTTGATTGTGCCACAATGGAGATACACCAGTCAGAGAGCTAGTTTGTTTTAGAGGTTAAGCAACCAGGCTAGAAAGTGGGAGACTGTGAATTCTATTCTTGTCTTAGCCATGAAAGTCAACTGGGTGTCCTTGAGCCAGTCACTCTCTCTCAGCTCACCTCGCCTCGCCTCACCTCACCTTACAGGTTCTTGTTGTGGGGAAAATAGGAGGAGGAATGTGTGTTGGATATATTTGTTGCCTTATTTGTAAAAATAATAAAGGCAGGAAACAAATACTGTACATAAATAAAAACAAAAGTATTCTTGAACTGATTTATTTCAACCTAGTCTTATCAGTTCATAGGTATTTTATCAAGATTAATTCTCCAATGGTAATAGGCACATGTTATGTTAAAAATATCTTCACAGTCTGTAAAAATATTCTTGTGCTGTAAAAAACAAAACAAAGAAACATGAAAATAGCTACATACTGATGCTATATATCTAACTACTCTTTTATCTCTCTCTCTGCATGAACACAGCTGACAATGTGTCTATTTATAATCTAAAGAGACCCCCAATGGAGTCTAACTAGGCCACTTGGTTCAATATGGGAATAACATCTAGACCTCTGGAAAATGTTCTGACTGGAACTTTCTATGGAAATAGACATTTAAGAATAAAAGTTGGCGGGCAATGAAGCCAAGTTATGTCATGGACACTTGATCAAACTAAGGAATGTCCCATGATCTCACCATCAAATGCCGCAACTAGAGCTACCAGGAGGGAATTGATTGATTCCCAAAATTAATCTGAGACTTATTGGTCCCCGAGATCTAGTAATCCAAAGTACCATTGTTGGTGCTGCTTATTAAATTGGGGATGGATGGGTCATCAAACAAAATAACTTCAGGGAAATTGTCTGGAAACCAAGTTTTGTAGTATATAAGATTAGAGTAAAGGGCATTGGGACAAGACTGCTAGACTACTTTAAAAAATGCTACTGAGAATTATCTTGTTTTCTTTAGGAGCTGGGATTTGGTTGAATTAAAATGCCCATTCCTATTGTACGCTTGAGCTAAACCCTAGTTGCTAGAAGCAGTAATAATATATGCTATATATGAATGAATTCATCAGGGTTGGTAGGACAGTGTTTACTCTCTAGCCTACAAGCAATGTACTACATATTTACAATAATGAATTACAGCAAATAGATTCATACTGCCTAACCCTGCAAATCATATATCACCTTATTTAATTCCATGAACCACTTTTATTTTAAGAGACCCAACAATTCTTGAATGATATTACCTGGAAAAAAAATCAACAGTGACCACACATTTGCAACTTATGAAAATGAAAACATATTCCTAAAAGGTGGAGTGATAATTTACTGACAGATGAAGTAAGCTTTAATTGAGGAAAATCCCTTGAGAGAACTCCAAATGTGTCGTTTTTGTCACATATACTTGAAATGATGTCACTCAGTGAAGACAATTCTAAGCTAGACAATATAATGATCCAATAATGCTTATTGCTAAGTTTTATCTAACATTCACTAATGAAAAAACTTCAGTCTGCTGCAGTGTTTATGATTTCCCTTTTCCCTAATTCGAAGGAGGCTGCAGAGAGGTGGTGACAAAATGAAGGTTTCATTATAACCATGGTTGTCAACAACTACGATATCCCTAGGTGTATATTACTACCTATTTTTCATCTAATATATTCTTCTTAATAGATGCAGCTACTGCAAACATTTTGTTTTTCTCAGTATATGTTCAAGATCTGGTATTATTTTTATCCTGTAATAATAAAATAGAGTGGAATTGTGACATTTCAGTATTCTTGAATTAATTGTACAGCACCAGGCTCTTTTAATATCCTTCTACCTGCAAAGAGATCAAATTCTTGTAATAAGAAAAATGAGCAACAACAAAAAAATAATTCTGGCTTGTATGTGAAATATCTTGCCACTGTTAATCAGTATTGATCCATCAAATTCTGTATTTCAAGTGCCAAGAAAATAAAGTTTTGATGATAAACAGCTTGAAGCAGTTCATTTTAAATTGGAAAATAGATAACTTGTTAGTATGCTGCATACAAGCCTAAGTATTTTAATCTGATTTTCGTTTCTCAACTTCAAACAATGATTACATTGCTTATGATTCCTGGTAGGACAACTGCAAAGACACATTGATGAAATGTTTACCCAAACTACCTTTTCTTCAAATCTTGCAAGGACCCTGGGGGAAAAAAAAGACTTCCAACTTCAGGGCAGAGTACCATCTTCAGAGCTGGCAGCTATTGGATGGGACTTACATAACTTAAGTTTGGGTGAATCTTATCTATAATATCTTATTGCAGCTCACACATTCCCCCATTATCTTTGTCTCTGAAGAATGATATCAACAGAATGAAGTTGAACTGTGTTGAGAATTTAATTGATTCTCTTTTGTTAGTTTCTCCTGAGGTAATGGATTGCTTCCCTTCAGCCAAGCACTACAAAGTAAAACTCCAGAGTTTCTTCCAACAAAAGCCAAACCCTTTATTATGTACAAATAAAAGTTTCTAATTATTTACAAATAAATAGTCCAGGCTCTTTATTCAAGCCTCAGTGTGTTTTCTCCTCACACATGTTCTCAGCCTCCTGTGAGGCTCTGATCCCAGACCTATAACTGTGTCTCCTATGAGCACACTGATCCCCCTCGATAGGTCTTACTGGGACGAAGGTAAGACTCCAGGGACAACCCTCTTTTATAAGGTCTGATGTCAGTTGGTGCTGACATTATGAAATGGAGGGAAACTTCAAATCTCCTCCACTGTCCCTCATTGGTTGATGCTGTCTCTTAGGTTTTTAGGTCTTTGCAATACCCAGCAGCCCCCAACTGCTGACAAACTTACTGGTCTATTTTAATTTTAAGGGATTGGGTTGGATCTAATTAGTAATTGGAATTCAGATACCAGGAGTTTCCAGGTTTGTAGGCTACCCTATATTAAAAAACACCAACAACACTCTATAGCAGTGATGGCGAACCTTTTTGGCACCGAGTGCCAAAAAGGGAGGGGGAGGAGTGGGCGTGGCCACCCACATGCCAC
>JANHFR010001739.1:0-10090 GCA_032468015.1 Mimophis mahfalensis | reverse complement strand
CCCAGAATTTCACAGCCAGCAATTCTGGGACTTGAAGTCCACGCATCTTCAAACTGCCAAGTTTGAGAAACACTGCTTTAAGGAGCTGCTGGTTCACCCCTTCTCAAGAAATCATTGCTGGATCCCGCCATACTGGACAAGGGCTTTAAAGGTCAAAACCAACACTTTCAATTAGACTGAGAAACAAAGTATAGTCTGTACCATTATATTTTATTGAACGCTTGCTGATGCTTCTCTTTGTCATAGCATGTGTTTCTGCGCAGTCTTCATGCTTATGCAAGGCTTCCATTTTTTAAGAACACCTTTTCTGATACAGTAGAAATTATAGTTCTCACTACTACACTTGTATAATATTTGTTGTGTTGGATGAAAAGGTCAGAAAAAGCAATTTAGATACTTTGACAATTATTTATTAACTAAGCTGAAATTCACAGCCTGTGGCTGTACATCCGCAGGTGTGAAAACTGATCAAAAGACAGATTTGTATCTAACACATACCTAACACAACAAAATAGTAGAGGCTCATTTTTTCCTGGAAATGTGAAATCAGATTTACTGTAAAAGTGTAAAATTCTGTGGATGTGGTATTAATACTGGTGGGTGTCACTAGAAGGAATATTAAAAAAAAATATGAAAAGCACCATTCATTCTGGTATAATTAAAAATGTAAAATACTATTTAAAAAACCTTTGAAACTCATTTGAAATGTTTGGACTTCAACATTATAACACTGTCGCTGAATATTAGAGCTAAAAGATTATGCTTTTTTACAGAAACAAAACCCAAATCTTAAGATTCGGACATAAAGTTGATTTGCTCATTTCACATTTTTATGTATAACGTAACCCCCATTTCCTCCCTTTTTAAAGCCCCCTTATTTGCATAAAATGTTAAATTTGTTAAAGTTGTTTACAAGCATTCTTAGCTTTTCTGCACTTTATCCAGAAAAATTAAGGAGATCCATGTTATTGGTCCCCCCCCACCCCACAACATCTGCTCCTCCATATCAAAAGTATCCTCTTTTGATAGTTATTGAGAAGAAAAATATATCAAGAGGAATGCCTGCTTTAGTATCCGAACCCTTGATTAAACTGAAAATATGTATTTTTTAAAAAGTAATTTCTGCTTATTGTCATCAGATTGCCTCTTTGTGTTCAAAAAGACTTATTCATTATAAAAGAACCTCTGATGCATAAATATATACATGTAACTGGCAACCCTGGAATGTTTTACCAATTTCAAAACATACTTTCTCATGTAAAACAGAATTTGTTTCAATATCAAATGCTAGTTATTCTACTTAAGTTCCTTGTTTCTTTAGAGTGTGATTTCTACCTTCCATTTTTATGGACAAAAGGCAGAAAGTTTTAAAAGTTATTTATATAATACAAGATAACTGACAGTTTACCCAAGAAATTGAAGTGATTTCGCTGCTGAAAGGTTTCAAATTTCAGAATTCTGCAGTTGCAGCAGCCGTCATAAATTTGGATATTGAGCTGGAGTGGTCTAGCTGCCCTGGGGATAATTGATTTCCTCCCTGAAATAATTTAATAGTGGTCACTTCACAGAACATCTTTCTGATTATTGACTCTTTCTGATTAGTCATTTCCAAAATTATTGCTATGGCTACAAATGTCAGTTCTCTCAGACTTTGGCACCTATTGTAATTTTTTTCTTTTTTCTTTTTTGTTCAATAAGGTTTTTAATAACCTAGCATCCTCAGAAACTTGTCTCACCCTAGAGTGCTACAAATGCTAGCAGTTTTTCATACTATACTGACCTTCCCAATCTGATATTATTACATTTTAGCATTCTTCCTTTTTACTTTTGATCATAAAAATCTATTTGAAAGACCTGTGTTAATGACAACAATCTTTGTGGAGCAGCTATCTTTCTGCAAGGAAAGTCATACTGTATTTGCAATTGTGGCTCTAATTTTGTAGAAAATATGTAGGAAATTACTTACCACATGGCCACCTGTTCTGCTCAGGGAATATATCTTTTAATTTGTAAATAATTGTTTATCTTACCACTTTAAAAGATGAAGAGATGACACTTGCACAGATTTGCTGGCAATGACATCTAAATCATGGGGACAAGCATACATATTATTTCTTTACAATATTTATAGACTATTTGTGTCTGAGAGTTTCACATAGCATTTATGGTACTTCTCATTTTAAACTCTGAAATATAACTTACGAGATAGGTTGGGCTGAAATAGAATAATTGGTCCAAAGATACACACTTAAGACCTGTATGTATAGTCAGCTCATAACAGCAATTCAGGCTATTATTTGCAAACAGTTTGTTTATATTGTCCAAACCAGCTATATATATTAGGGCACAATTATCAATAGACAGATGAGTCAGTCAAAGGGCTATAGTGATTAATTCTAGTGCTGGTCTCTATTACTCATGAAATATGTATTTATTTATTAACATTTCTTTTTTAGCCCAATGCTCAGACTAACATATGCAGGTGAGTTGGGAGTGGAATGGAAGACTGAGAATGAAAAACAATATGATGGTAATATTTTACATCCACTAGGAGCTGCTTCAAACCATTTTCCTGTCCAAGGAGCTATTGGATGACCTATAAGTAATAATGTATGCAAACCAGGATTTTTTAAATCATTTAAACTCTACTTTACCCTAAATCAGGGGTCTGCAAACTGTGGCTCTGGAGTCATATGTGGCTCTTTTGGCTCTCTGCTGCGGCTCCCTGTCGGCTGATCCCACCATTGACTGGCCCCTGCCCTCCCCTGCCGGTCACTCCTCGCCTGGCCTGAGAAGGTAAGGGTGATGGTGTGGTATGGAGACTCACTCCATATTCCACAGCAGGAGACAACTGGGTGGGGATAAGTGATGTGAGTTGGCCACGCCCACCCAGTCATACCAGTTGTTAAATTATTGGCTCCCAGTTTTTTCTTTTCTATGGGAAACGGGTCCAAATAGCATTTTGAGTGTTTAAGTTTGCAGATCCCTGGCCTAATCAGAAAAGTATACCATGCATCAAATGGGTACTGAAAGGAATAATAAGATGGCAGCTTTCAATCTATATATTAGTTTATTGGTCATGGCCATGTATCATTACTGTGTGATTAAGCAAATCTCTCAGTATTGAAAGTATATAGTATTAGCCAGTTGACCAATATTGTTGAGAGTGAATATATTTTAGAGCATCAGTTAAAATGCTGTATAAGGAATAAGCCTTGTTAAAGACTATATTCAGAAGAATTGGCAATGGTAGATTTTGTCAGAATATCTGCACCAATAAGAATGATAAAGAATTCTACAAATGTAAACAGTTTTGAAAATCATCTTTCTCTCTGAAATACCTCAGAACTATCATGTCTGTTAGATCCGGAGATCAGGCATGGGAATGAGGACTCAGGAAGCCAAGAGTGATTCAACGCAACAGCTCTTTATTTCATAGTGAGGACCCAGCAACTGGCCGGGAGAGAAACAACCCTTTAAGTACTGTTGGGACCAGCCCATTAGCCAATGAACTTTCAGGGATTTCCTGCCGAAACAATTCAAATACTTAACAATGTCTGTTTCTAAATTCAGTAGTAATTTAATTCCTTTCTTCTGCCTCTTTTCTCTTCTTAACCTTTTCCAAAAACACTACATTGTAAGATATAGTATAAGAAAGTGTAGTAGAACTTGCCAAATACGTTTGTAACCAGCTCAACTACTTCCTAACCATGTTTAAAGCATGTAGTATACATTGATAAAATTTCTTCTCAAAGAATGGATTAGAAAGAGTCATTAGCAACATGGAGTACCATTTGCAAGTGCAATTTTGAACTCAGGGTAAGAAACAGCTTAGAAGGAGCCTTCTGATGGAATTGTTCACACTTCAAAGATAAATCCATATTTGAAAAGGCAAATATGGCTTATTTGTTTTTAGATTAGCATATTGTTATGACCCCAGATACTGCAATTTGTTATATTAAGTTGTATGAACATAGCCAAACAAACCTTGGCTTAGAACATGCCAATGCCCAGTTTAGCGAAGGGGGAAAAAGTCATGATACGTCATGTGATGTCACCATGATAACACAAAATTGACACCCCTGGGTTAGAACATTATATGAACTGTTGAAATAACCACTCTCTGCTCATCAACTGTGAAATGAGTTTAGAGGAGATAGGATCATGATAGAAGGAGACTTAGCACATGAAGTTTTTCCAATGTGGACCCATTTATTCAGCAGACTTTACAGGATGCTTACTAACATACATTTGTAGGAAAGCAAAGGCACACATGCACATCAGAGAGCAGCCCCTTTTATAGGGGAGCTAGGAGAACCATTTGAGCAGGTGTTCAGGAAGGAATTGCAACATTTAGGCATGAAGACTCAGGCTTCTTTCAGACAGTCTGTCTCCCAGTTGGAGTTAGTGTGGTGTGGTACCCAGGCACCCATTTTAACTCACACAAAACCATGTAATTCAATGATGACCATTAAATCACATTTAAATGAACCTAGATGACAAATGTGGAAATTAAAGGTTCTTTGTTTGAATCATCAGCTAAATTCTCTTCGGAGTTGCCAGTCATCCAAATTCTCCTTTTATGGTCTGTGGAGATTCTCAATCATCCAAGTCATGGTTGTCCCAAATGTGCTCTACAATAGGCATCTGGATTTTCTTGGCTTTTTTCCCTTGAAAACATTTAGCTTCTCATCCAAGAAATGGATGAGAAAATATTTTCAAGGCGGGAAAAAACAAACCAAGACAGTCCAGTGGCCTTTGGGATCCCCTTTGATGGGTACTGTAAACATAGGAATTCTGTAGCAGTTTAACACTAATGCTGAACTTTCTGGATCTTGTGACATTAGCTATGTTCAAGAGCTAATCTGATTATTTCTAATTGCTTTGCAGTATGTAAAGTGTATTTTTATTTGAGATAATGTGATTGTCTTCAGGTCGAGTACTGTATTTCATCATTTCTGTGGTACAAAGTTGTGTCTCCCTGTGTCTTTGAGTAAAAAATGTTGCATAAAATCCTTCAGGACTGGTATATGAGGTCATCCATAATATTCTCTGTGTCCTGATCTTGATCCACCTGAAGAAAACAGAGTTTTTGAATGTTTATCTAAGAGGCATGATGCAACACAGAAGTATGTTGTGTGCTTTGCCAAGATAACAAAAGAGATAAGGAAAGAGTAAGAAAATAAAACAGAAAATAACCTTTATTTTAATAATCATTGCATGGTTAAAAAGTTAGGAGTTAATTCTGTTTTAGGTTGGGTGGCAATTAAAATACCTAAGAAAACAGGACTGATACTAAGAAAAGATGATATAACAGAAGAAATAATAGCCACGAGACATCTTAAGGCACGTCCAACCAAATAAATCTGTAATGGTAAAGAGTAAAATAGGTATGAACTTGCCAGCCATATTTTTTTTTCTTATCCACACAGAGAAAAAGTTTGCTGTCCTACACATACAATTTTTCATACAACTTTATCATGTTTCCTCTTCATAGTTGCATTAACTTCCTTAGTAATTTTAGTTCTTCCACATGCAGTTATAGCCATGAAGAGAAAGAAGAAGTTTGCTTGAGATTCAACTGTTTATTTTATCTTACCCAGTTTCTTCCTGCCCAGGTCACTAGCCAAATTTCTTGGGGACTAGCCAGGTCAGTCTCCTGCCTGTTCATACCCTTTCTGCTTCCAGGGTCATTCCACAAGACACTTGGAGAAATTTTGCTTCCATCCAGTTTTGACTTTTGCACACACACCCCCCATGGGAGAGGACACAAAGCAGAACAAACCAAAAGGTGCTCAAAAAGTGAATTTACCAGAGGATGTAGCTGATTGAAAATCAAACCAGACTGTTCAATAAAATTCTGTATATTTGCCCATTTCCCCCCAATTGTTGGACATACTGTGGATTTACTTCTGAGTAAAGATAGACTGTAGAGTTGACTACAGTTTTAAGTCAGACAGGTTTTTTTTCTATTTCTCTGTATCTTTGCCTTTCCCCTCCCCGAGTCTTGTCTATATAAACAGATTACTATTTTTGTGTTAAAGAATATAACTTGAAAATATGGGATTCTTTATAAAAGACTGTTGAAGTTATTCACTCTGCACTTAATAAAAAATGTTTTTATTGTTGTGTGCATTTAAAATGGCCAACTAGGCCTTGGTCACACCACACACACACAAGTTGCAGACAGCCTGTCTGCTACCAGGCAGATCTCAACTGTCCTGGAAGCTCATGTGATGTGTCAATCATCATTAGTATGAAAAGGTATAAATACCCAAGGCTCCACTCCCAGCCTCGTGGTGGCAGTGTGATGGCATAGTAGTATGTTAATGTGTTGGTGCTCTCAGCCCCAACTTTACTTTCTGTTTTGCTTCTGTAAGTCTGACTACCTCAATGAATATAGCTTTGTAAATAAACCTGCCTTCTTCTAAACCTTCCAGTGCCTTGGCCTTCTGACTTTGCCTCCGTTGTGGTTCATCGATCCCCTAACAGTTGCAAGGTTTCCAGCAGCAGAGTAAAGACTGCTTTGCAAATATTTAACAAAGACTGATTCCAGTAATTAACTAAATTGCTTCAAGAGCGTATAGGTATAACAGATTGAAAATGTAGCCTGTCTGTATGCCAGTGATTGGCTGATGTTCCTGCTGTGCCAGGGGAAAGAGGGATAATTTCTTTGTCAGCTTTCAGTGAAGGACTTGCTGCTGTGACAGCAGATCTCACTCAGAGACTTGATTTAATGCTACCAATTACTATATCTTTGTAACTGCAATCCATGCCTGATGAGGATGGTGGAAACCATAAGGCCTTGAGTAGAACATCTTTGTCTTATAAGGATATACTGTCTTCCATTGATCTTTCCTTTTAATGTTTTATCAACTCTGCAACCAATTGATCATTCCTTGGATAAAACTGTATGCCAAGATTTGTGATTCATTTTCACTTAGCTAATCAAAATGTTGTTCCACAAGACCCTGATGATGTTCAAGATGCTTCATAGGAGGCATTGACTCAATCCAAACTGGCTGCCTTCGATAGCATATTTCTCATAGCCTTATCAAAGTATAAGACATGAGTTATTAATCATACCATCTTCTCTCAAATATCTTATCAGTCTACTGGGATGAGGCACTAGAGTGTTTGCCAATTAATAAGAAATCTTAAGTAATGCACTGTGGGGAGTTTTTATTCTTGTCCAAACCAAATAGAATATTGGAAAGGAATTTTGTAAAGGTGGTTAGGGCTCTGTCCTTTTGTTTCTCATTAGCATAACTCTCTGAAAACTGAGCAGCATCAACTTTGACATGGAAAAAGAGTCCAAAAAGAGTAAGACTGAGTTTGAAAATATGCCAGAGCTTGCTAAACTTGTAGTTCTATCTGAAGACCCTTGGTGGTGTACTGGGTAAAGTGCTGTATGTAGTACTTAGCTGCCAGCTGCCTGCAATTAGGCAAGTTCAAATCTCACCAGGCTCAAGGTTGACTCAGCCTTCCATCCTTCCAAGGTAGGTAAAATGAGGACCCAGATGTTGGGGGCAATATGCTGACTCTGTATAAACCGCTTAGGGAGGCTGAAAGCCCTGATAAGCTGGTATATAAAAATGCTATTGCTATAAAGTATTGCATGAAAGTATTGTATAAGTATTGTATATGTATATGTTTCCATGTTGTAAGCTGACCTGAGTCTTTGGAGAGGGTGGCATATAAATCTAATAAATTAATAAATTAATAAATAAGAACTGAACCGAAGAAAAACTGAAGAAACTTATTGGATGGGAAGTGAAACATCTTCAAGGAAAAACAAAATCCAGTTGCCTTCTGAAAAAGCATCTTTGGACAAGGGTTTTGTAGTGCTTTTAGGTTGAGTGGATTTGGAATGTTTGCAAGATGGTTATCAGAGAGGAGAATATAGAAGACTGATTTCATAAACAGAGGTATACTAATTCAGCTGTGTTCTGATGTTTTTTGAATGCAACAGTTAAGTGAGCCACCAGGCAGCCATTACTTAAATTGGGTAATATACTAGTTGCTGAAAAAAGTTACATAATATTATGTGATCACTGAACAATAACCGCATGGCTATGTTTTTAGCAAAGGAATTGCTGATGTACAGAAGTGAAGTCAGCACAGGAGATAATGATGAACTAACATTCCAGTCAAGTGTGCTTTCTAAATACCTGTCTGCAATATTAGAAACAGACTGAAATTGGTGCATTCCCAAACCAGTAATCCTGGCTTCAGCCAATTACTTTTGGTTCAATTATTTCTAAACCACTGATAGGCCTTCAATTAGTGCTGCTTGCATGATCCCACACAAGAGCTTTCAAAGCTCCTTTTACATTGCAAACACTTTTTATATCAGCTGTAAATGCTGATAATCCAAGTCTAAAGATTAAAACATTTTACAGAATTAGAATTATCCGTGTTATCTTTAACAATACTTCCACCAAGAGAGGGGTTAGTGTAAATATGAATGACTATACCTCAAACTCTTCTAATACTACAACTTTACATTTTGCACAAAATGCTGTATAAAACTTGCTTCTGATAAGGTAGTTGCTAAACGATGACATCTTTTAAAATTGCAGAGAATACACAATGGAAATATAAAACAATTGTTTTATTGATTGATTAATGCTTAATCTATATCTCTTCAAAATGAAATACTTTGGAAGAAAGCCACTTTTCCCCACATTTTTGCATTTGTGTTCCAATAGCATAGAATACAACAATAGCATCTTAGTTGAGGTTATTTTATTCAAGCCTAATAACTGAAATTGAGGTTAATTGACCTTTATATGATGGATATCCAGAACAGTACTGAAACTGCAGACATGGAGAACAAGTTTATTTGAAAAGCGAATTAAATTAATTGACATTCATGTGAAGCTCTCTTGCTTATTACTAGCTGCTCATGTGAATAGTTTGTTGATGGTATTGATAGAAGAAACATTCATTTCTGATAAATAAGATTTTCAGTTGAATAGGTTTTAATTAGATGAGTTCTACCTGGACTTTCATTTGTACAATCTGAAGCTAAATCTTCCAGGTAAATGTTTAATGCCTCTGTCTTAACACTTCAACACAGAGGCTTCAAATTCCAATAATCATGAAGGCTACATAAGAACTATTAATTAATCTACTGATGCAATACCGAAGGCTTTTCAAACATTGATACAAAAGTCCAACTGAGTCAAAAGTCAAGAAAATGAAGAATACAATGATATGCATTAAACAAAATAACAATAAAAAACTCATCTGGTCCTGATTCCATGCATGAACTCCATAGTTGAACTCAATAGGGATTTCACTATTCATTTACATTTTATCTCTTAACAAATATTCAACATTAAATCAAAATATGAAATTTAAAAAGTAAGGAAATTAAGGGACACACAATTTATATTCCTGTGCTTTTTTGCACTTCCACTTTGATTTTTCATATCTGTTTTTCATTAGCTATTTAGGGTATACTTTGTTTCCAAAACATCTTTTTTTCTTCCTACACATATCAAATTCCTAAAGAGGATCTTTTACACAGATTGATACCCACAAATCCTTTTTGCCTGTTCCTTCACAAAAATAACTAGTGCTTTTGGATCAACCAAGGTTAAAGGAAGGATGCAATTCTAAGAAAAAAATATTTCCTCTCCAAGTTTATCTGATTCTGTACCACATCTCCCAGAGCATGGGGTTAAACTCATGGCATCAAGCTGCTGTCATGTGATGTATCACAACTTTTCCCCCTTTGCGGAGCTGGGATGGGTGGGGCTGCATGTGACCCATCTGGCTCATGGGCCACCAGTTTGACACCGCTGTCCTAGGGTGTTGTTGCATACAAAAGATGATGATTCAGAAGGTTGCATGCAGTGTACAGATTTGAGATCTTTGCATAAGAATTTATTTATTTATTTTTATTTTTAATCCCATTTATATGCCGCCTTCTCCGGGGACTCAGGGTTGCTTACAATCTGTTAAGCACAAATCAATGTGCTTAGCAATAGCCTTCATTCCTTGTATATTTATTTATTTATTTATTAAATTTATATACCACCCTTCTCCCGAGGGACTCAGGGCGGTGTACAGGGCAGTTAAA
>JANHFR010001738.1:132399-142407 GCA_032468015.1 Mimophis mahfalensis | reverse complement strand
GGGGTATCATCACATACTGATGATACCCCACCCCAAAGCCACAAATGATCTTTTTATATCTACCCCAGGCCACCCCAGTGAAGCTCTCGAGGTGATGTCCCGGTGCCTGGAGGCAGTTTGGGTCTGGATGGGGAGAAACAGGCTTCGATTGAACCCCACCAAGTCAGAGTGGTTGTTTGTGTTGGCATCTCAGGATGTCCGGTCGATTCCATCTTTATCTATAGGGGGTGAGGTGTTACCTCCTATAGATAGGGTGCGCAACTTGGGGGTTCTCCTGGATGTGGGACTCACATTGGAGGATCATGTGGGAACCGTTGCCAGGGGAGCCTTCGCCTAGGTTTACCTGGTGCTACAGCTGTGCCCCTATCTGGACCGAGATGCCTTATACACAGTCACTCATGTGCTGGTGACCTCCCACTTTGACTACTGCAATGCACTCTACATGGGGCTGCCCTTGGGGACCCTGCAGAAGCTTCAGCTGGTGCAGAATGTGGCCACGTGAGTTGTGATGGGAGCTTCCCGATACTCCCATGTAACACCTCTACTCCGTGAGCTATATTGGCTTCCAGTTGCCCTCTATGTGAGATTCAAGGTGCTGGTGATGACCTATAAAGCCCTGAATGGCTTGGGACTGGAATATTTGAGGGAACACCTGCTGCTGCTATCATCTTCCTACCACCCGGTTTGCTCCCATAGGGAGGGCCTCCTTTGGGTGCCACCGGTGGTGGAATGTCAGCGGGCGGGCCCTAGGGGGAGGGAGTTCTCAGTGGGGGTGCCCGCTCAATGGAACCAACTGCCGGTAGAGTTACGGATGGCACCTGATCTCCGCACCTTTCGCAAGGAACTGAAGACACGGTTATTTGCATCTGTCAGCCTGGATTAATGAGGTGTTTTTAGACTGTTAGGGGGTGTTGAGTTTAATTTTGGTTTTAATTTTTGTAATTTTTGTTTTTAAATGCCCTATATACCACCCTGAGTGCTCAGGGAGAAGGGCAGTATAGAAATTAAAACAAACAAACAAACAAACAAACAAACAAATAAATAAATACTATGAGGATGAACATTTCCAGGAATTTCTTTGACACCCATGGTGCATTGCCTTGTGCCCTTCACAGGGTATTTGCAGCAGTTGTTCAAAGCATTTGGTAGCATCAGGACAGTGATATAGGCCTGGACTTCTGAATGACAAGGAAGCTGCCTTTCTGACCAGCAGTTCAAAATATCCTGTCTCTGAAAGACTTATTTTCTTGCATATGACTTCCATTCCTTCCTAGAAAGACCTACAATAGGGGGAGAGGGCAAAGCACCCCACCCTTGCTTCTTAGATTCCATCCCCACCTCTTCTTAATTCAAAAAAACGATTTGCATTCAGGCTGGCCTTTTAAAAGGAAATGAGTTATGATTGTCACAATTAGCAACTTAAAAGCAAATATTAAAAGTTTCGGTTGGTACAGAATGAAGTGGCATAGGAAGTTATGTGCATACCTAGATCTGCATATATTATACCTCAGTTCTGTGAACTGCACTGTCTACTAATTCCTGGTCCAATTCAATTCCTGGTCCAATTCAATTTCTGGTCCCGTTTGCTTCCGGGTCCAATTCAGGGTGATGGTGATAACCACAAAACCTTACTGGGCACAAGACTGTGTTATCTGAGAGACTGCCACATCTCAGTGACATCTCTTGTCCCATCAAGTTCAGCAGAAGTGGCTTCTTGCAGTTCTTTTATTCTAGACCGTGTCATTTAATGGCCCCTGAGAAGAGAGCCTTTGCTGCTGCTGCATTCATCCTCTAAACCATCATTCCCCCCTCCCCCCCCTCCTTCCCCAAGGCTGGTCCTGTCCTTGTTGGCCCTCTGGAGGAACCTGAAGAACAATCCTGAACATCAAAGAGCTCATAAAATGATTATGCTGTTTTTGAATGTCTGTTCTCTCACAGAGGCTATATTGTATGATTTTAATTATTTCTAACATTTGTCTCTTTGTCTTTTTAAATACTGTTTATGGTTTTTTTGTATTGCTTATGTTTTAATTGTGAGCCAGCAGAATCACAAATGTGAGATTGGCAGTCATGTAAATTGAATGAATAAGATAAACTGAACTTTACAGAACTTTAGGCACATTTTGTCAAAATTTAATTTCTATGTATTAGGAAGGAAGTGGGAATGTGTGCAGTTGCCCAACCTCGGCTTTTGATTGACCTTCAAATGTAGAGTATGATTACCTGCAATGAGAGGTAGAAATCCTTTACCTTTGGAGGGGCTTTGCATATTTTAGACTCTTCCCTTAAATAGCTTACTGAAATGAATAAGGCTCCCCAGTGCAGATGTTTACTTTCTGAACAGGAAACATAATGAGAATTGAAGTAAAAACTTATAGTAGTAATATTGGTTTTAATCCATACTTCATTACTCTCTTGATCTGTGCAAGAGTGTATTCAGAAATTTGATGTGCCCAGCCAATCTGCTTCCTCAGATGAGTAACTTTCCTTGGGTCAGAAGCTCAATAATTTACCAATTTCCTTTCTGTAACCCCAAAGCTTTCTTAACTCATTGTTCTTTTGGCTAAGCTTGGCACAAAATACCACTTTTCACTTTGGGGCAAAGTGCTATCATGCAGTGTTAAGTCAACCACTTTAGTGACTGACACTCTCAACATTGCCTCTTAATCCCATCTTTCAGTAAGAAGATTGGTTTCAGCAGGTTATCATTGTTTTTAAGTCTTAGTAGCCCCAAAGGGGAAATGCTGCAAATCCCTCACATCTTTTCTGAAGGCTTGACATATAGATATTTTTTTTAAGTGTTTTGAGCCTGTCCAGAGTTAGTTTTGTGGTGAAATATAATGATTATATGAGAACATATCTAACCATTCATATTGATTCATGTGCATTCTAACCAAATGTAGTTAAAGTAATGATTTGTATATAATTATTTTTGTATACATAGCCATTTGGTTCATGGAAATCATGGGAATCAATGGCTATTAGCTTTGATGGCCATGTGACTGCCTCTGAAGGCCATCTGCTGGGAAACCAGTGGGCTTTTTTGTGCAGTTGTTTTGTCATATGTGTAATGGTACATAAGAATGTCCTTGGGAGACAGAGTAAGAGACCCAATCGAAGCAGCAGTCAGATAAAAACTCACAGTAAGAATATTGGTAGGACAAGAGGCTCAGAAGAGACACAACCTAGTTTTGGAGCTGTAAAATTGGAAGGAGGGTAGGCATGGAGAGAAGTATTTTCAGACTTGTATAATTCTGTAAATTTACAGAAAATAGAAAAATTCTGTAACTTTACAACAAAGTGGAATTAGCTCATTGGTCATGTTTCCCATATGGTCTACCTCACAAGGCTGATATCAGTCTTAATGTATGTGTGAGTATCAAATAAGCAGAAATTTTTAAGAGTTTGAAGAAATCACACAAGAAAAACAAGAGCAAAGAAGAATCTACTGATGTCACACAAACCAGAGTGAGATGATCCTCAAAGGCAGACAATGATAAATTTGGAAAAGCGATTGGACAGAGTGTCAACAACTCAATGTCTTACGGTGTTGTGAAAATGAGTGAAAAAATAATGACAAAAGAAAAGAAAGTTAAGATGACCAAGTGCTATGTAATGCTGAAGCAAATACAGGGTAAGTTAGAAATGTGTCACCCAGGTTATGGTCAAGCAAAAGAAACCAATCAATCAGAAACAAGAGTCTTGGACACAGCATAAATATTATGTAGTGAGAAAGAAGTTCTTTGAAGACGATTCTAGGATACGGATGCCAGAAGCATGTAAAAACGATTGTCTTAATGAGACAAAGAGAAAAGACCATATGAAATTAGAGGATATCATCAGGACATCAGAACTCAAAAGGAAGTAATATCAGGACACTCTTGGGCAGACATGACAACGACCATTTTGGAAAAATATGGAGTGATTTGCAACTCACAAAACCTTATGCCTTTTGTTAGCCAGAATATGTTCTATCAGGATACTCCTGCTTTTTTGCCATTATAATCAAGATTGTCCTACAGTATTTATGGAACAGCTTATGTACAAATTCAGTTTCTCTGCCCTGACTGACTTTCACATTTACTTTGAACTAACTATCCATATAAAGTGATGTGCATACAAAACATAGAAAAAAAGCCTTTTGAAGACCCAAAGATGAATGTCAATGACGATGGTAAAGAAAAAATAATAATGTTTTGAATATGAGATTTAAATAGAAATTGGTTGAAATAACAAAATAATTGAACATAAATATAAAATTATTGTTGATTTGATGCTTATGATGAAAAATGTTGAGAACTGTAGGCTCTGGGTAAGGGATCAATTCATGAAATCAAGAGTACATCTTTCTTAGGAAAAAATGAATATGGAAAAAAAAAGGAAGAAGTGAAAGAAATAGAGTGAAAATAGAATGATTTCAGGAAAAAAAGGAAGAAAATCTGTATGGAAAAGCATCAGAATACAGACCGATCTCCCAGCAGAATGAATAGAAAGTGAGGACTTCATTGAAGAATGAAAGGAATCATGTTGCTAAATCCCACAGAAGCATGTGAAGCAATGCTAACAGGAAATATGAAAAAAAAAAAAGGATGTGTGTTGAAATGATGACATGAAAGTGCCTGCGAATGAGAGAAAATGTGCTTAAGAGGATGGCTGCTACAAAAATTTAGGTTGAGATAGAACTATTGAATAGCAATGGCATTTAGACTTATATATCGCTTCACATGCTTGGCACCACTCAGTGGTTAAACAGAGTCAGTAAATTACCCCCAACAATCTGGGTCCTCATTTTACTGACCCTGGAAGGATGGAAAGCTGAATAACCTTGAGCTGGTCAGAATCGAACTCCTGGAGTGATCAGTGAGTTAACTTGTGATACTGTATTCTAACCACTGCACCACCTGCACCACCACGACTCTTCTGAATGCTTTCTTTGTAGAGAAAACAATAGTTACAAAGAATGTAGTCAGTGAATAAAGAGGTTAAAAGAGGCAGAAAACCCTGGAGCACTCTTGGTGAAAAAGTGGGTAATACAAATAGTACACAGGAAATAGTTTGATGAACATTCTGGGAAGATGTCTGGCAGAATTCTGACTAAAATAGTAGAGAATGAATGAGTGAGTGAGTGAATGAGTGAATATTTGAAGGATGCATTTTATCTTTATGCTGGGTAGGAGATGTGCAGATCACATTTTTTTATATATAGTAACTCACTGAAAAATACATGCATGAGAGAATTAAAGTTAGTTATATGTGTTGATTTTTTTAAAACGATGATGAAATGAAGAGAATTGTGAATTACTTATGGCATAGCCTTTCAAGCAAGAATACCAAGTTGAAGGTAGGTGATTGAATAAGATGAGAGTTGTATGCGAGGAATGTAAAGCATGTATAAAGTAAATGAGATGATTAATAAATGTTTAAATCATGAGCAGGGAAGACACTGATGTGTGATGACCTATTATTTATTTATGTTTCTTATGAATTAGTGTCTAAGGAATGTGTGGTGGACGCATGCTTGCTGAGGTATAAATTTACTATCCTTTTTGTATGCAGATAATGCTGTATTGTTGGCTAGGAAGAAGAATGATTTGTGGCTAATTTCAGCTGTATGATGCAATGGTGAGTATGGATCTCAGATCAATGTATCAAAGATAGCTATGTTTGAGAGGAACCAAACTATACCTTTACTTCCTTGCATGTATTCATCAACATCACTCAATAAGACAAAATTACCCTCACTACGATCTAAGTCTTTTGGGTTCTAGAAACACATAACTATCTTTCTTCAGTTAATTTAATTTGTTAATTTATATTCTTTATCATCTTCTACATCCCAAGTTCCAATCTTCTATATATTATGGTTATCATCAGGATGGCCCATAGATAGTGAGAGCTTTGTTCATGGGAGCTTTTACATAATCCTTTTTAAAGGTATAGACATGTCACATAGCACGTACACCTTGCTAAACATCCGGATAGTACTGAGCAGCTTTAGTAAATTGGGGGCAGTGTTTCCCAAATTCAACCAAATCAATTTTACTCCAACCATACTTATTCTATTCTAGGGAAGCCAGAATCTGTAATCTAAAGACTACAAATCATCATAATATTTTTGTCCCACCCAGTAGAGTTGCGGATGGCCCCAGAACTCCGCACTTTCCGTAAGGAACTGAAAATACACCTATTTACATTGGCTGGCCTGGACTGAGGGTGTGTGTATTGTTTTAAGCTTATTGTTTGTTAGGGCCGGATTGATTTAATAACTTTTTAACTTTTGTATTGGTTTTGTTTTAAGTGCCCTGTACACCGCCCTGAGTCCCTCTGGGAGAAGGGCGGTATATAAATTCTAATAATAAAATAAATAAATAAATAAACTTGGACTTACATGTAGAGTAAAATAGAGTAGAATAGAACAGAACAGAACATAATAGAAGAGAAGATTGTTTATTGGCCAAATGTGATTGGATAAGCTTTCAGTATACATACAGGTAACAAAATGGTAAATCATAAATCATGATCATAAATCATACAATACAACCAACAAAGTGATAGTCATAAGATTTCAATAGGAGTAGGTAATAGGAAAGATGAGAAGGATAGTAATAATCAGTGGTGGGTTTCAAACAATTATCCTACCAGATTGGAGAGTTTGCTTTGTGCATGCATGTGCAAGGCTCGGAGACCACCCTCTGTATCAATGCTGGTGAGCTGTGCAGGTGCGCCTAATGTATGCATGTGTATTGTACATGCATGTGCAGGGCTCAGAGACTGCCAATGATGGTGAGCTGTGCTGTTTTTTAGCTCAACTGAGGTACAGCAATCCACTCTGCAGCGTGAATCAGCTGAGCTAACAAAAACAGAATATAGAAAGGTAAGAGCAGGGGCAGGTGGGTGGGGCCATCCAGAGGTGGTATTTGCTGGTTCTCCAAACCAGTCAAAATTTTCCCTAGCAGTCTGCCAGGACCAGTCAGAACTGGCTGAACACCACCTTTGGTAGTAATGCAGTTCTGCTACATGGTTAGATATCCATGGGGATCAGGTGTTTGTAATGCAGAGTGATAGCAGGGGCGGGGGGAGAAGCTATCTTTGTGTCTAATTATTTTGACATGCAATGCCCTGTAGCAGCATCCTGAAAGGAGAAGCTGAAAGTCTATGTGCAGGATATGAGGGGTCTGTAGATATTTCCTCTTTCTGGCTCATGCAGTATACAGGTCCTTAATGGAAGTTAAGCTGATTGCAATTTTTTTTCTACAGTCCTAACTATCTGTTGAAGACTGTGCCTGTCCTGTTTGGTCACAGTACCAAACCAGATGTCATGTAACGCACTGACATCAGGCTTAGATTTCACTTTTATTATACTGTGCATTTTTTCTCATGAGATTATTATGTTTTATTTGGAGTATTGAAGTTAAGCTGTCATACTGGATCATATTTAAGAAGCAAAGCAATACACATTAATAGCAAGCTTAGTAGTTTTAACACTAATTGTTTGCCAACAGACTTGTGATGGTAGAAGAGTGAAACTGTCCTTTAATTTTTCCAAAGTTCTTATAACCATATTATTTAACAACATGATTTATGTACAGATATTTCAAGGCTGATTTCAGTGGGAGTGTTAAGTAAGAGTATAATCTATCTTTTTTAGAGAAAATAATTTGTTTTGTTAGTTTACGCTCTTGGTTTTACTAGAATACCAGTCATCACTCTCTCTCTCCCTCTCTCTTCCTCCTCCTCCCACCAACTGTACATGTTTCATTGCAAACTTATGCCAACAGTCTGTAGCAGCTTATATAAAGAGATATAGCCAGCATAGAACATAACATCTGAGGAAGCTGGAGGTGGAGCAAACACCTGCCAGTCATAATTTCAAGGGATTCTGTTTCTGAAATGCTCAGCTTCAGCTATTCAAACCATAGTGCTTGTTGTCAGAACATCTATAGTTTCAAGTGAGCTTGGAAATTTATCTGAACTTAGTGAGAATTGTGCAAAACAGTGGAACAAATAGTTGCTTAGAAAACAGAAATATAGGTTCTGGGGCAACAAAGCTCAAAAAAAGAAATATGGCACTAAATTCCTGTGTAGCTATTGCATAATTTGGACTCCAAGTAGCTTTGCCATTGAAAGAAAGTGTTTTAATTTAAATATTATGGTTGCAGAACTAGATTTTACTTCAGTACAAAAAATATTTGGGAATCAGCTTCCTGTGGCATTTTCAGTGGAGCATTCAGAATCTGGACCATTCTGAACAGAGCTCAACAAATCTTCTCTGAATTGCTCTCTTCAGAGGAATCTGGGTAGCCAGATGTTGATTGTGTACACATTGTTTTGTGCTGCTTGCATAAACATTATAATCACATATAGACAACAGCAGAGCTACAATATTTAGAAAACATTTTTCACACCTCCTTATTAAGCAAGACTATGAAAATTATGACTCATCACTGCACCATTGTTTTTGCTTGTTTTCTTGAGCTGGTTGAATAGTCATAGACAGCTGGTATTAATACAATAGGTAGTGCTTAGGGAATTAATGGGTGATGTAGAATACACCACAAAGGTATCTGTCAGCTGGAACAATAAGCCTCATGATGGAAGAGATCTATATTTGAAACTGGTGCTCAAATGAGGGTTTTTCAAGCAATAAACGCATACCTTGACTGAGCAGCAAAATTAGTTTTTAACCATTGCATGAAGGCTGCCCCACAAAAAAAGTGCTTTTATTTTATTTGTGATCACGAGAGCATTTAAGCACCAAGGAGTAGGCATCTACGTGCTCCATTTCTCTTTTCTCCTATCAAAACAACACTAGAGCGCTTATGCTCCAGGGAGATTTGTATAGAATCTGACGCTTGTATCAGTGCTGAAGGGGGGAAAAAAAGAAAACAAAATTATAGTCTGAGGTGATGCAAATGATATCCTTGGTGCATCTTCCCCAATGTTCCTGCGAGGCTCTTGACAGCTGATGGTTGGATTAAACAAAAAGACCAGTAACTTATGACTATTAGCTCAAAGCAATCATCTCTCATTATTTCAATTACATGGGTAAATGCATGCAATCATGTATCAAATCACTTTTCCCTTTTGAAGAGGTTCTTTTCAGAGTAGGATTTCTGCCAGGGGGAAAAAAAGTGCAAATATTTACACTGGTTTTTCATCCAACTGCACCTTTGTTTGGCAAAACTACCCAATGGCTACAATTCTGAGTGATATTTCGAAGGTGGGGGGAAGAAATGGAGAGCTAAAGAGAGGAGGGATAACATAAAAAGGGGGAAGGTAGACAGCAGTGTGTGCCGATTTCTTTCTCCTTTGATTCCTTCTCTCCTCCCCTCCCCTTCTTTCTTGTGCCTCATTAGCAGTCTGAAAAGGAGACACCTTTCATTACCTATTGCTATCTGACCTGTCAGACTGAACGTGGCTTCCTTTCCCTTAAATCAAACTACCTGTGAATATAACTCTGCTGGCCAATTCCAGGCTCTTTAGCCAACTGTGATTGATGACTCAGAGACTAGGAGAAAATTGCCTTCCAATGAATTATTCATCAAGCGATCTCTTTGCTGTTAAAGTAGCTGACATGAAAGTTCTGACACTGCCTAAGCACAATTCATTTACAAATCAGTTACAAGGAAATATTAAAAATAGCTCCACGAAAGCATACCGGCACAGTATCAAGTCGGGCTTTTGGCTGCCTGCATCACTGATGGATTTGATCACTCTTGCCCGTGGAAGAAACGGCAGGAAAGGCAACAGCAATGTTAAGAAGAAGAAATGTCAGCCAGCCAGGCTTGGGAACAATATGTTGTTTCTGATGACTTTTCGCTCCACTGAAAGGCAGACAGCTAATCAAACAGGCAGCAATATTGAAATGTTTTCTCATTCAAATCAATACTCATTGTTCGCTTGCTAGCCCGGAGCTTTAATGCATGCAAAAGCATACAGCAAACATTAACAATAAAAAAAAGAAAAATGCAGCTACATAGGGAAATCTGTATCAGAAATTCTGGGGAG
>JANHFR010001738.1:28220-38783 GCA_032468015.1 Mimophis mahfalensis | reverse complement strand
AAGGACAGGTGTGGGGTGGGGGCTTCAGGGTGACTTTCCCCACCACCACCACCTCCAGGAAGCCGGGCCGGAGAGTCGCCCACCCAGCAGCAGCAGGAGTCCTCCCAGGAAGCCAGCCCAGAAGGAGTCCCTGGGGAAAACCGGGGGTGAATGGAAGACGGTGTTGGTGAGGAAGAGGGTGGGCACCCACAGCATCACCTCCGCGGAGGTCCAGAGCCACGGGCCCAGCAGCTCTGGCGGCGGCTGAATGGGGCCTGAGGCCATCATCCCCGAGTCCCTGCGGCCTCCTGTCCATCTCTGGGCGACTGGCGGGGAAGAGGTAGAGACAGGAGAGGATGGCGAAGGCAGCGACGGCAGAGGCTTGCCTGCTTCCACTGTCATCTCTTCCCCGCCAGCCGCCGAGACAGACAGGAAGTGGCGGGGACTCAGAGAGAAGAAGGAGAGGAGTCGGGTGCAATGGCACTCCTATCTGTCTCTGGGCACCTGGCTTGGCTGCTTCCACCTTCATCTCCTTTCCCTACCTCTTCCCCGCCAGCCGCCTTCTCCTCTCCGAGTCCCTGCCGGGTCCTGTCCATCTCTCGGCGGCTGGCAGGGAAGAGGTAGGGAAAGGACATGATGGCGGAGGCTTGCCTGCTTTTAGCTGCCGCTGCTGGCTTTGGTTTCCCGGCCAGCCGCGTGGGATCCCACCCGCATGGTCGCCATTGCACCTGGGGTGGCCGGTGCCATCATTCACGCCACGGCTGCAGGTAGCCCGCACTGGCTGGTCAGTAGCGAGAGGCGGGGGTGGGGGCAGAGGAGGAGAAAGGAGAGGAGTCGGGCGCAATGGCAGTGCCGGCCACCCCAGGTGCAATGACGTCTGTGCCTGTGTGCCAATTGGCCTGCGCTTGCACATGCGCAGTTGTCAATTCAGCGCGCACACACGGACACCACTCACATAAGGCTTTTATTATATAGGATGCTATTGCTATTAGTGCTCAGTATACATTTTCACTCCACCATCCCCCAAGCCCAGGAATAAGTAAAATTAGCACCCAGTGTTTGGTTTAAGATGGGTGGCTCTATAAATCTTTTAAATAAACAATTAAGAAGCACTAGTAAATGTTAAAGCATTCCAAATAAAGTACATTGGGTTGTTTTTATGATATAAAGTTTATATAAGTTATAGCCAAGGCTTCCTGATGTAGCACCAATCAAAGCCTTGAGTCACTTCATATTTAGGCATACAAAATGATGTAGCCCAAATTGGTGCAGGAAGTAATTATAATTTTGTTTGTGTTTGAGGTTTATTTTATTTTGTAGGAGAAAAAATATAAGAGAAAGTATGAGAAATGAGATACACACATTCCTTCCTAATTAGTGAAAGAACACTTTCTTGACTGAACCCTGTTATATCTTTAGAGTATTTTGCTTATACATTTCTCATTAAAAGTATTTCATGCAGAAACATGGTAACTACATAATGAACTGATTTTGCTACTGAACCTTTGCCCACCATTCAGTTGCAAAATAAATACATTTGGTTTAAGAAATTCATATAATACATGTGCCTGTTTCTCATTTGGAGACAAGCCTGAGCTAAAAGACAATTTTGTGAGACATAATTTGGAAAAACTAACACTGAATTGGGTGTCATCCTGGTCAACAAGGACCACAGGAGGTGTTGGGAGTTTTGTTCACATTTAGACTACAGGACTCAGGACTGTTGGTTGAGCAGCCAGAGCCAACAGCTGCAAGACTACTGGAAGGAAAGGTCTTTGCCTATTGCAAACATACAAAGATTGAAAACAAACAAATGATGATCAATCATCACAAATCAAATCTAACAAGAGCAGGATATCACCAGTTCTGAAAAGTCCAGTCCAGAATCAAAAATAACAGAACGGAGTCTAGCAGAACAATATTGATTTATAATATGAAATAAAATATTCACAGAAGCAGAATTAGAAGAACTGCAGACGTCTACCCAGGACGAAGAAATCTAAGCCTTTCCAGAAGTAGTTCAGAAACAAGAAAATGGGGGGGAAGCAAACCAGCACATAACTACTTTGGAATATCAGGTTGGAAAATAAGATCAGCACACAAGCAAGCTGCAACAGATGAAAGAAAAGTAGCTGAAGAACAGACGACCAGAGAAATATTACTTAAAAACCTGGAAAAACAGTAAGCTGGAACTAGTGGACCACAAAATAGATGAAGTAATAGAAAAGAAGCTAAAGTGCTCTGAGACTTTAGAATTCAAACAAACAAGCACCTGCTACATGTCACCTCAAAGTTAACCTTTGTTGATTAAAAAGACAAAAAGTCTGGATAGTGGACAATACTGAAGACAGCAGAATAGAAGAGAAACAACTGGAGGAAATAACAAAATATAAAGAAATGCAAATAGGAGTAGAACTGTGGTAAAGATAGTACCACTGTGCCTTCAGTGGAACCACAAAACATCTGGAGTGCCCCTTAACTCCGTCAGCATTAGAAAAAACCCTCACTATCAATCAATCGCAAAAGTCAGCTTTAGCTGGAGCCATTTGCATCCTTTAACATGGTTAAACACTGAAATCTGTCTGTTCTAGGTCCTCAGGAATGATTCAGCAGCTGGGTAAAAATGCCACACCCAAACTAAATATCTGGCTGACTGTGTGACCAATCATAATAATTTCAGATGGATTAATTTGGGCATGAGGAACCTGATTTTTCCTAGTACAGGTGTTCAAGAACAGAACTGACGCTGTTGGCTTGGCATGGCTGAGACCATCAATTTTGAGTCCAAAGAATATGTCTTCCATTTTTACATAAATATTAACATATTTGCCATATTTTGAATATCTTATGAAAACTGTCAATACTTTGCAACAAATTAAGCCTTCCTGCCAAAAGATGATATAGAAACCGTATATGATACATGACATGTATATGATATATATGATATATATGATATATGACATGAGCTACAGAATCTCTCCCCGCACCTTCCCTCTCTCTCTTTCTCTCCCCACCTCTCATTTTTGCCTAGAAGGTTGCTGGGACAAATTACTGTATCCAAGAGTCTACACCATTGTTTTTTTCCCCCAAAGGCTTTTAACAGTAGGATAAGGACTGCGTGCTCTAGATTTATATTTGATATAAAGGAAAACAGTATTGTGCGACTCCTATCCTTTCTTTTTATTTTCCTATTTCTTTCTATATTTTTGTATTGCAATAGAACAGATCAAAAATGCATCTATCCCTATCTAGCTATCTATGAGTGGTTGACTGCAAATCTCATTCATTCATTCATCCATTATTGTTAGAATTAAAGGGTTAACATGCAAATGATGCTTTATTTCATATAGCAACTTTTACCCATTAAATATTTTTGTCACTGAAAACAAAATCCACAACTGATGCAGGCTTGGATCTAGAATGTGATCCAGAATTCCAATGGGTGGCTTCAGGAGGGCCCAGAAAAATTTGTTCCAGTTTTGTAAGCACAGGTGTCCAATAGAAACAACAATTGACTCCAGACATACCTTGTATCATCTGTGCAATGACATAATGGCATATATGAGGTCACTTGCCTCCTTGCTCCCCCTTGTGGATGCCCATGGCAGCATTCTACAACATCCATTTGCTGAGAATTTTGGATTAAGAATTAAGGAAGTTATTTCTGATTACTTAAGGAGACATAGAAGATGATGAGCAGAACTTTAATGGCCTTATTAAAGCTAAATCAATAATTTAAAATATGGATATTGTTCCTGCTTGACAAAAGATTTCAAATAATATAATGTAGAGGTGAAAAACTATGAAATAACATTTGTTACAGTTTAGGCTACTTCAAAATGATATGTCATGAAGAAACCCATTTCTTATAAATGATAGAAACCAAATTATTTTCTCATTGATCTTAAGAAACAAAATCTCCATCTGGTCATGTTTTATAATGCATTTTTGGGGTTTTTTTTAAAAAACAACAACAACAACAACAACACAATTCCATTATTTCAATACTACTAGAATAGGAAGTATGTGGTAAATGCATTTTCAAAAAAGAAGAGCTGACTTTCTTCAATTTAAGGACTCCTCCTTGGACTTTAGCCAAGCTGTATAATGGATTGTTGTAAGGTTTCCAGAATGTCAAAGTATCAACTGATTCCCCATGACCTATTGTCCCAGGGCTTGTATCAGTGTATTTCTTAGAGTATATTTCATTTCACACAAGTGAATACAAATGGCTATTCCTCTGTGGCTTTAGCCATTGATGACCATCACCCACAGTTAAAGATAACATGTTAGATTTATGGTTGTCTTTTAATTCAACGGTCTTGAACCTTTGACCCAAAGGGGTGCTGAGAGTTCACCAGGGTTAACATTTAAATGTACTGAAAGTTCAGACCATGACCTTCAACGTGTAAAAAATGAATTGACTCCTTGCTACCATATTGCTTTGATCAATCAGTGGTGTTTAGGTACATGATGGCACGAGAAGATCGAACCCATTTGAAGCAACATTGCTGTTTTCTCTCCCCCCCCCTTTCTTTGCATAACAAAATATATTCCTGCTTTCTAATTTGTTATAGACTTTTAACCCTGATCCAGTGCAGTTTAATTTTTATAGCTACATGGTTTATTTTGTGTTTATGCATGCCTATGCAGGAATACCAGACAAGCAATTATTTCATTTCACTGACACCTTCAGATATTATTTTTTCTTTCTCATGAAATATAATTAAAAGGTTCCTTCCTTCCTTCCTTCCTTCCTTCCTTCCTTCCTTCCTTCCTTCCTTCCTTTCTTTCTTTCTTTCTTTCTTTCTTTCCTTCTTCTTCGGAAAAGTGGGAGAAAGTTCCTCTGTGAATTTCGTATCAAATAAAAAAATGATGCCTGTAGTTTATAGAGCTGTATTTGAGTACATTTCAGTGGAATGTTTGTTAAACAGGGGGGAAAAATCAGCCTGCCATTGTCGGTAGTCTAAGAGAATTAGGTGATGCAGGAACAAGAAGAATCTGAGTAGCTTGCATTTAATGAGCACTTACTGGTCCCAAATAAATTAGACAGATTTGTCTTGTTTTATGAGCAAGATCCTGTTTTTCTATTGCCTGCTCTTTGTGCTGGTAGTCAGGACGGATCTGGCTCTTTGGATACTAAATAAGCAGCTCATTCAATTGGTCCTTTTGCCTAAGGTCTGCTTGCACACCAGTGCCAGACTCACAGGCTCTTTGTGCACTGCCCTCCCTGCATGTGTCTGCTCTCCCCTGGCTAGTCAGGGTTTTTTTGTCTCTGATGCTTAATAAGCTTTGAGCCCGGTAGTCAAATGTGGTGGGAACGAGGACAGGACGAGGGTCCTTAGTGAAGGTGTTTGTTGTTAAATAGAACAATTCAGCTGTCTCTTTAGAAACCGTGACAAAAGGAAATGCTCCCTGCTGAAAATTTTCTTAGCCTGTTGCACAAAAGATGAAGTTTGTTTAAGAAATTGCTGCTAAAGAAAGCGTCAACCCATTAAGGTAATTATATGGAACCTGTGCTGTATAACAGCTTAATTGATGTTAATGTTTGTCTAATTGGTGATTGGGAGAGTGCAAAGGACGAAAGGTCTTCATAGCACTTTCAGTCACGGCTTTGAAAGGGGTTCTTCTGGTTTTCACAGTTATAACAATGCCTGTGCGTCTTTCTCAGATTACACCTTGTTTGCAGCCCCTTACAGCATTCTGCTCCACTACTTAAAGCATAAAATAAGGGTGAAGAGCCATTGTCTAATGCAGCCTTTTTCAAAGAGTGTTTCTGACAGGGATTGTTCGAGGAATCAGGCAGGAGAAGAGGGAGTGGAATAGGTGAAAGCCACTATCACCCACTTGTGTCACATCCCCAATGAGCTGCAAGAGCGGCCTAATTGCTGCATCTGGGGTTTTTCTCCCACCCCCTCCGAGCTTCCATTCTCCCCAGCAAGATCCTTCCTCCGATGTCACATGCGCTAGTGAATCTCTCAAACAAAATAACACGCACACAACCTTTACTGGCATTTTCCAAAAGGGGCATCGAAAGAATGACTAAAGGAGACATAAACCTAAGAACAACCAATAATAACCCCAAAATAGTAATAGTCGTCATAGCCACAATGACCCAACAGCCCATTTTCTGGAGGTGCTCACTGGAGATGCTTCATTAAGTAGAAGATGCAATCATGTTATGAGCGGAAGAGAAAAAGGGGTGGATTGTAAACACATAAACAATGAGTGTAGTAAAAGACCTAGCCTTTAAAGAAGGGGAGACCATTTGCTTCAAACAGAATTTCTTCATTCCAAAAACCTCCTGTTAATAGTATCTGAAGGCATGTTGAAGAAGAGCTCAGCTATATTTATATTGTGCCCATCCAGGAAAAATCAAAACAAACAAAGCCGTTCGCCCCCAAGTATCTTTTCCCATTGCAGCAATCCTCACAAGCTCACTGAAACAAAATCTGTTTCCATTCCCTCCACGTCAGATCTCTAGTTTCCAGAATTCTTGAATTCACATGCCTCTCTTGTAAAAGATTGATATTTTCATGTGACGTGCTTCATCTTTTTTATATACATGCACAGACCATGTTTCAGGCTCTAGCTGTAATTAGGAAATGACGACTTTTATCAACCTTATTAAACATACACCCAGAAGATACCCATTTTAATAAGGGGCCAATTACTATGTGTATTTTCCCTAGAAGGAACATAGCTTTTACCTTGTTCTTTGGCTCTCCATATCTTTAATTAATTGAATCTTGAAAATGCTGGACTTTCAGCTTAAGAAAAGCATGAAGAAGGGAACTTAACAACACTGCCTACTCCTTTATGTCTAGAAAGGGCTGAAAAAAAACACCTGTAATGCTAAAAGACTCAGGCTTTTGTCCATTTCTAATATTACTTTTCTGCCTAATTGCCATCACTGCTACGTACATTAGGCCTTTTTTCAGCAGGGTTAAAACAGGGCCAGTGATGAATGGAAAACTGATTGTACTGCTGTCAAACTTGAATGTGAGGCTTATTCTAGAGATAGAAGTATGAGGAAAAGGACAGAGAATTGCACTTCATTAAAGCTCTACCAAGCTGATTGGAGTGGAGGAGGTAATTGAGATTTAAAGTGGCATTCCCATCACACTGTCCCTTTTTCAACTTAACAACTGTCATTCAAGCCACATAGGGCAACAATTGGCCAGATTTCCCAGCTCTTCGGAGTAATAAAACAGACACTCACCTTCTGGCTATTCGCTTTACTTACTTTGTTCTAATTTCCAATTCATGTGTCATTAGGGAACGAAGATTGACAAGAAATAGCTTTGACCTCACAGATTTGACCTTCAACCTCAGAGACCCAATTCTAGACTGAACTTAGGTTGGAGTATGCTAAGAACACCTTTGCATTGCACAAGGGTGAATGGCAGTTTTTTTCCCCCACCATGATTTGTACCACCCCCTGCTTGCCACTACATTTAGACTATGAGACATGTCAACTGCCTGTCACAATTACAATAGACACAGCAAACCAGAATTTCCCTCAAATCCAAGGGGAACTTCCTGAACAAAGAGCAAATTTTTACTGCACAGATTTTTGAGACCTCCAATTTGTGCCAGCATAATGAATGCAGCCCACAGACAAATAGGTAGTTGTTAATTATCCCAGCAATTTCTTTTTTTAAAGTGCTAACAACACAGCATGCTAAGCCTTCATATCTTACACTGTTACCTGATGATCTCATCACATTTGAAAAGATGGTATCTCGGGGGAAGGAAACATTGCCAGTGTACATGACAATATATTGCATGGAAATAATCCCATATATTTATCATGTTTTAAACATAAGCACTCATGACATAGTAGAAATATAGACTTGACTATACCTTTCACAGTGGGCTGAAGTCATCCTACCTATACAGAAAGCCTTAAAGTGTAATTTGATCATTATATTTACCCTGGGCAATTACCCTAAGGCTTGTATATACCAATTTAGTGTCATATTACTCATCGGAGCAATTTATGGATGAATAATAACCAAAGGGCAAGACCTATGACCTCAATAAGAACCCTCAATGAATGTTATGCTTTTTCATAGCTGTTTTTCAGAGTGCAACAGAAATTCGATGCCAGCATTTCATTGTGTTTGATGCATTGTTTCTGTTACTTCATATTTTGTGAATAAATATTTGGAAGATTTTAGTATTCCTCCACCACCACCAATCACAATAATTGCACGTGTCATTTCATTTATTACTGGATCTTTAAGAACTTGATCTTGTCTTTTTTTTTTAAATTTTCTGTAAATCAGTTTGAAAACACACACAGGTTACTTTGGTGCATCAACATTAGCTTAATGAGATGTGCAATCATTTCGCTTTCCCCCCACCTTACGATATTCATTCTTCCACATCAAAAGAAAACAATATTGGCAGTCTACTTCTTTGACTTCCCTCTAATGGGATACACAGACATTTAGTTTTCTTCTATAATATTCACATGTCTCTTACAAAGAATTTTTGCATAGCTCATTGTGTTGTGCTCTTGTTTTCTGAATTCCCCATTCATGTTGCCGAAGAAAGCAAATAAAATGTACTCTATTTTCTAACAGAAGGAGGTATAAACTTCTGTGAAGTCTCACAGTTGTCACCATGTCATTTATAAGTCCTGCTAAAATCCTCTACCTTTCCCAAATTTAAGTAGATTTCAAAAGCACTCGCTTCTGTTCAAAAGCTATCAATTAGCATATCAATACAACAGAATCATTTCAGAACACTGAACATATCCAGCATATGACATGGTAATAATTTACTAATAATTATAAAAACCCATGCATGCTACTGAATACACAGTACTATTCCATTACAATGGTATGGAAAACAGGGCTTTGTGTTAATGAAAATGCATTATTTTAACATTACTCTACACTGTTTGTATATTTATGTATTAGGCAGTTTTAGTATTTCATTATATCCACCAGAACTAATCTTGGTGTGTGTATATATTTTCCCCCCACTAAACCTTGGAGTCTGTATGTTTTACACACACACACACACACACACACACACACACACACACACACACACACATTTCCTCTTTCTCTGGTGTACATTTTAATGTTTTCAAAGGTCAACGAAGGTCAGGACTTGTGGACTGTATCTCAACAGTGCATTTCTGGTCATCAAAAGAAAGACTCTTCTAACCACTGGTACTGCTGTTGAGGTTCCTTTTATCCTGCACCTGTGACAATTATTCTGTGTTAGTGAAGCTAACAGGAGTCAGGTTTTAGGTCAGGGATCAGAGCACTGCCAAGAGGAAGTTAGTCTTCAGTCCACTAAATCTGTTATCGTTTTCATCTAATGTGACATCCATCTGTCAGTCAGGGAATTTAGGCAATTGTCTTATTCTAAGTGCTGCACTTTATGCTTCAAACCACACCCGTATTCCTACTTTTCCCATCATTACATTTTTCCACTTCTGCAAACCCACATGCAAACCCAATTCAGATTCTTCCCACTCAGTTGGCCTGAGGACTCTGAGATTATCCACACACAAAAAAAAGACTCCTCTTCCTAGATCGAACGATTTGCCTGAAAACTTTGGTGCTTGTTTAATTTATTTTTTATCATTCAAGATAAAAAAAAAATAAGTTCAAGGAAGTATATCCAGCAATTAAAGAATAAGGTGTGGGGGGGTTGTACTTAGCGTATACCAAATAAAAACAAAATAAGCAAGAAAAATCTGAAAATGTGCTCCCCTTACATTTATAAAGTTATGGAAAAGGTGCAGTCTCGAATAATTTGTAATATCTAACTGCAGTCTAAAGTCGCAGATATGAGGATAAAGGACATATCCACTTCATGGGATAGAACGTGATCTCATTCATATTTCTAATTTCTCCTGTTGTCAGGTTTTTTTCATATTTTTTCATATTTTACTTCTCAACTTGCTTGCAAAACTTAATATGATTATGTACTTATTTCATATTCAGGTATGAATTCTATAATTTTTTTCCCTGTCATAGGCAGAATCATATGCAAAACAGGGCTTTCACAATACCCATTGATATAGAGAATCAATACAGTAATTAAGAGAGTACATGCAATGGTACCAAATGAATATGTGTCTATTCCTTGTTCCCACGTGAAAGTTTTTGTCTCTGCTTGTTATCCATACAGTTGACTAGAGTGAGTAGATGAAACAAGTCCAGAACCTAACATATTGCATTGCCAGAAACAACATGCAAAGCCTCATATAGAACCAATAACTTCAGATATAGAATACAGAATCATACAATTGAAATGACCCTTGGATGTTGTCCAACTCCCTGTTCAAATAGCAGAGCCTATACCATTCCAAAGAAATGGCTGTCCAATCTCTTCTTGAAAAGCTCCAGTAAGGGAGTACCCACAACTTCTGGAGGTAAGCCATTCAACAATTGATTAATCATTCTCGCAGTCAGGAAATTTCTCCTTAGTTCTAGGTTGGATCTGTCTTTAATGATTTCTCTCGTGTACTTCTTGTCATTTCTCCTTTGTTTATTTATTTATTTTATTGAAAAAGTTTTAAAATTACATTTTCAGTTTTAAACCCCAACTAACCTC
>JANHFR010001737.1:2179-12355 GCA_032468015.1 Mimophis mahfalensis | reverse complement strand
TATTTGTGTGCTTCAAAATCTTAAAAAAACAATAGAGTTCATAGAGGTCTGGAACGGATCGATCGTATTTCCATACAGCCCAATGGGAAAATTTGTTTCGGTTCCCAACCAACTCCGTTCACAACCAAAGTTATGGAACAAACTATGGTTGTGAACCGAGGTTCCACTGTATACAGATAATCCTCAACTTACAACCACAACTGAGCCCAAAATTTCTGTGGAGAGTTTTTGTTTGTGTTGAGAGTGAGAGAGTTGTTGTGAATTTGGTCTCATTTTAAGACCTTTCTTGCCACAGTTGCTAAGTGGGTCACTGCAGTTGTTAAGTTAGTAGCACGGTTGTTAAGTGACTGCCTTCCCCATTCACTTTGCTTGTCCAAAGGTCGCAAAAGCTGATCATGTGACATTGCAACCATCATAAATAGGAGTCGGTTTAGCCAGTGCCTAATCACGTGACCATGGAGATGCTGCAACGGTCATAAGTGTGAAAAACAGTCATAAGTCACTTTTTCCAGTGCCTTTGTAACTTCGAACAATCACTAAATGAACTGTTGTAAGTCGAGGACTACCTGTAACCTTTGGTTCAACTGGTAGTGAGTGACTTGTACTGTTTGAGGGCGAAGGAATTCCCAACAATTTTCTCTAGCAACCCAGTTCGAAGGCAACAGTTTTCCTTTGTTCACAGCTATCTTTAATAACTGGAAAAAAAAACTTAGCCTACACTTACCCATGCTGGCTGGGGAATTCTGGGAGTTGAAGTCCACAAATCTCCAAGTTGCCAATATTGGACACCCCTGGTCTAATATCTCTGAGCTTTAATATTTTCTCAAAATCTCTCCTAGTCTTCCTGCCAAGTTGCAGACCACTCTATACTTCATGGTTGCGGTTACCATCTCTGTTAATTCATGAGCAATTATTTATTTGAAAGCAATGTGCTTATTTAGCTATTTATGTGGTAGAAGATGTTTGTTCTGGGGTTAGAGCATTCAGATCAGCAATCCAAAGTTAGAAAAGGAAAGTTGGAAGAAGTAAGAAGTGTTTTGCACTTTTTTTAAAATTCCAATTTATATGCCGCCCTTCTCCGGAGACTCAGGGCGGCTTACAATCTTAAGAAGCACAACTCAGTGTGCTTAGTAATAGCCTTCATTCTTTAGTATATACCTGCTTATTAGTGGCATTTTTATAAGGTCAGCTTATTGCCCCCAACAATCTTGGGTCCTCAATTTACCTACCTCTGAAGGATGGAAGGCTGAGTCAACCTTGAAATTCCAACCACCCTTATCTTTCCCGCCACTACTCAGTGGGTTTCAAACAATTGCCAAATCCTTTCCTTCAATTGCTCCTAAATACTCATGAAATAAATGTCTTCTCTAACTCGTTCTTGCTAGCTATGTAGGAATGTACATGTGCTAACGCATCTAAAATATAGCATGTAGAAGAAAGTTTTCAAATCCAATACACAGAAAAGAAATCTTGTTTTTTCAGCTCATATCTGAATCCAAAAAGCCCCCACACCTCAGCCTCAAATGTATATTTTATATTCTACTATAGTTATATAACTAATTATAAAAATTGTATTTTCCAGGAAAAAAAATATTTCAGTTGTAAAGGGTCCCGAACCTCAATCATTAAACCCTGGGATTTCTAGGGGGAAAATGCTAAATTCCAAGACTGGAATATTTTTCTATGTTATTCTTTAAAGAAAATCTTACAAATGGATTTAATTGTCTGGAAAGGTGTGTGATGCCTGTTTTCTAACAGAGAAATGAAGGCCGTTTGTGGAACTAAGACTTTAACAGTGCAATTTTTTTTTTAGATGGTTTTCCTGACTCATCGCTTTCCTGCAGAAGGGACATCACATTTTTCCCTCCTTCCCTCAGCCTATAAGTAACTGCTGAACAAACCCATGCTTCTAGTCCCTAAGAAAATATTACCCAAGTTCACAAAGCTGTAAATGAAGATGTGAGGAAGTTATACGTTTTGCATAAAAGGAGTTCCGTTAATAGTGGTGAATATTGCAGTTTGGTTAGGAATTACCAGGACAATAAGAGCAAACCAAGAATGTCAGTAAAATGCAACAAAAGAAAACACTGATTTATCCATTCTGAAGCACCCATATGAAAATTCTACCTCGAACTAGTGAAATGCTGAATTCCAGTACAAAACAAATGCTATAAATTTTAGGAAATGCAAACAAAATTCTGCTTAATTAGATGCGTGCTCCTCGTTGGATGGATTCATTACCAGTTTATGCTTTCGTTTAGCGTTATTCAGGCTTTCAAATTTTTCATTGCGCTTGGAAACACGTCTTGTCAAGCTTAAGGACTAGAAACTTTAAAAAACATTGGCTCCAATGGCTATATTAAAATGTCCACTGCTCCCTACTGTTTTTATAATGAACATACTGGTTTTACACAGTATAAAGGAATAAAATGGCAAACCCACAAAACACTCTAACCTTAACACAAAGGGTTGAAGTGAAACCTTGGTTCGTGACCACAATCCGTTTCCGGATTGCGGTCGCGACCCGAATTGGTCGCATTCCAAAGTGACACTGCTTATGCGCAGGCAATTCTGCGCATGCGCAGAAGGGAAAACGGCATGGAAAGGAAGCTTTCCGTGCCGTTTTTTGTTCACCAACCGAATTTTGGATCATAAACCGATTCAAAACTCGGCTTGATTTTCTGTTCGGAACCCGAATGGGTTGCAAACCGAAGTGTTCGCAAACCGAGGTTCTGCTGTATTTGGAGACCAACCTACCTATCTCCCAGGTTTAGCTCTAAGATGCTGCACTTTGGCAAAATCGTAAGGTTGCTACTTTGCAGTGAACAGGCTGCCAGGAAAGACACAGCCAGCTGGAATCAGAATAACCCCACCCCGTGTCCCCCGTTTCCCACAGTAGCCAGCTACTTTTCATTTGCCCGCATCAACTAAACTTAGATATTGACTGCTCCCAAGGCTTGCTGGGGAATTCTGGGAGTTGAAGTCCACCCATCTTAAAATTGCTGAGGTGGAGAAACACTGTTTTACAAGCTATTGGTGGTGGTGGTGATTTCTTCTGGGCTGGGATAAGACCCTTTCCCTGTTGCAGAATCTTCCCGATGTGTTTTTAAGACACTGGAAAACCTGTAGTGAGTTACTCCACTCCCTTAGCCTGTGTTTTCATTTAGTATCAGCCCCACCCCCCGGCCCGTTTGCTCTACAGACTGCAAAGATTTTGCCCCCTTGGTGTGGATGTCCTCAGAGATTATCGGAATAAGCGGGTGGGGGGGGAAATCCACATTATTCCTGGCCCAGCTAAAGACAACATCTCATTCTTGCACCGAAGATGAACGTCAAGGGGACATGGGAGAAATAAGTGGGGTCAGTGTGTAATTGTGTCATGATTAAATATACATTAATGCATGGATCTTTGACACGTAAGCCAAAACCTTGACTATCGAGCTAAGCCCTCCACCCACCTCCAATAATGTAGAAGATTACGGGTTTTTGAAGTTAGAACACGGACTGTAGTTCAGCGTGGAAGAACAAAGCTAGGAATTTGAGGTCATGAATATGTAAAGTCGGATGGTTTTATGTCAAGGAATAGAACTGTGGGTTTTTACTCCTAAGAAAAATAAAATATCTATGCTGAGACCTGTTTGCTGGCCGGTATTCTTGCTCTGGATAGTGAAATGGGTGGCATATACATTTAATAAATAAATAAAATAAAAGCCTAAGAGCCGTGGTGGTGCAGCGAGTAGAGTGCTGTATGTAGTACTTAGCTGCCGGCTGCCTGCAATTAGGCAGCTCGAATCTCACCAGGCTCAAGGTTGACTCAGCCTTCCATCCTTCTGAGGTGGGTAAAATGAGGACCTAGATTGTTGGGGGCAATGTGCTGACTTTGTAAACCGCTTAGGGAAGGTTAAAAGGTTTATAAGTGGTATATAAATCAAATGCTATTGCTATTGCTATATTGTTAAAATCTGGACAACACTAGATGGCAGCTAAAGGCTCATATTTTCGATATCTTTTTGTTGATCATTGAATTTTTGCAGGCCAGGTACAGTATGGAACCCTCAGCATCTCCAACTTGACACACTGAAAGGATCAGAGGCTAGGGATCTAGGATCCCAGGTGGAGAAAGATCTTGCCCAGCTCTGCTACCACTTGAGATCCTTTCAAGGAAAGCTGTTTAGGGATTTAGCCTGAGGCTGTCTGCTTGTCAAGGTTAGCGGCAGCGGGCTGAGCTATGGCTCCTTTGGGTGGCTCTATGAGGTTGCATGCGCTAGGCAGAAACATTGGTCTCTCTCTCTGGCCCAGGGGTACTTCAGGGGTCTGCCTATTCTCCCAGGAGAACTCCATCTGGTTGACGAGAAACAGCCCAACCTACAAAAAAGACCTATTAAATATAAATGACTCGGCAAGAGTTATGAAGCCAGACCTGTCCAATATTAGGTTTTATAGGCCCTCAAGAAAGCATCAATTTTGGGGACAATATTATTGCTAGAACAAAGTGGGTGAGAAAGTAAGAAATGAGGAACCAGCCATCCCTAGTCAGTAACTCACCAACAGACTGTTGGAGAACTCCAACAAGAGATACCGTATCATAAATGATCAAAATAGTTTTCATTGGAAATGCCATTGTTGATCCTACGGCTGTGAATACATCAAGGCCTGGGCTCTACCTCTTTCTTGTGGGCTTCTCAATATCCCACAAAACACCTAAATCACAGAGAAGCTACGATCTTCCCGTGCGTTTTGAACCCATCCTTGCCAAATTTCAGGCAAGCAGAATTGTCATCATGACAGACTGCACAAATCTGTACTTGATTTCTATTCAGAACGATACAGCTTAAGCGATTTTGGGTTGTGTTTGTTTTTTTTAAGATTGTGTTGCGGTTTCCTCCCCCCCCCCAAGTTTGGAAGAACAATTGGAAAAGATTCCAAAATCAGTCAGTCAAGAAAGATGGTTATGAATTAGGTAAGGTTAAAAAAATGTGCCTGGGGAAAAAAATGGAAAGATATTTTATAGAGGTATGTATCATCACCCTCCGGGTTTAAGGCAAATCTTGTCAAATTTTCATCTGCAAAGAACAAAGTGGGGATGTGGCTGATGGAGGGGGGGAGTTTTAATTTTTAATTGGTTTTTACAATTTTAAAGATTAATCGAATTCTAAGGTTGTTTAATTTGCTTTTAATATTTATATTGGTGTCTCTTTTAGTATGTAAGCCGCCCCGAGTCCTTCGGGAGAGAGGCAGCATATAAATTCGATAAATAAATAAATAAATAAATAAATAAATAAATAAATAAATAAATGAATGAAGTTACTCAAAAGGCAACAGGAAGATTTTGGTAGAAGATTTCAGCAGCCTTCACAAATTTCCTCATAAATGGAATATAAGAAATGAAGGCATTAAAAAAAAAACTAAACATGAAAAATTATAAAATTGAACGTTTTTTATAACCGCCTAAATATAAACTACCTCAGCAGGTGGCTGAATGCCCAGACTTTACAAATTGGCCTTCAAATCTGGCACATTCCTATGATCTTATAGCCCTTGGGTTAAGGAAAACAAAAAGCAGCAACTTAAACAGGCATTTTAACATTAATGGAAAGTAACTCACAGATCTGGCCAGGTCAAAGACGTGAACATTTCACTTGATTAACAAATAGTATCTATGCGGGGTTTTTTAAAAAATTATTATTAATTTGCTCAGATCTTCACAAATGGGATAGGCCTTTCGTAAAACGGAGAAAAGACCAGTTTTAAAGGACTAATCACAATCAGAAATGAAAAATACATTCCTCCATTCCTAGAAGGCTGGTTTGGAGACCGATTCAGAGTGTTTTCAGGTAGCATCGTTGTGGCAGCTTCCTTCCACCACCTTTCCCCACCAGCCTGCATGCACACGTATGCACGAACACACGGAGTAAATCCCTTATGAAATCACACTGGAGCTTTCTCTGCCAGCAAGGAACAAAATAACCTTCTTGTTTGGTCTCCCCTTCACACGATCTGCCCACCTGGCTGCAGGAAGCGAGCGAAGGGAAACATGGCAACTGGGAGACAATCAGCCGAAGAGCGGGGCGGTTTATACATTCGGTTCTCTAGCTTTATGATATCAGATACACTCATACAGCTAGATAACCAAAGAGAAAAACCGGCCCTGTGGACTGTAGGCCTCCTTACACACTCCCGCGGTACCTTTCGCACAATAGAGAGGGACACCTACGCGCACACTCCTCCTCACTAAGTCCCTGGGATGTGGGTGTTTTCAGGGTCTGAGTAACCGAGAAGAGTGATGGAGAAAGAACAAAAATCTCCCAGGGCATTTTATTTCAGAGCTGGCACAAATGCCAGGGACATCAGAAGGTACACAATGTCCCAGTCACCTGAATTAGTAGAGGCATGTTGGCTGAAAAGGGCCGGCTCTGAAAAATACCTGAACCTTTGCACACATTCACAAATGCACATGAGCTGGGCCAGCTGCCCCATTTTTTGCACATTTCTCCTGACCTCCATCCCCCCAAATTACCCTCTCCATTGCTTGACTCTCCGTTGCATATCTTTATCGTTATTTCATATTCCCTTTCCATATCATGCCTTCGGTTAATTCTTGATGCTGACTCATGACATCCAGAGCACCCTCTCCTCTTAAATGGATCACACAGATTCCAGGACTCCCTCCTTCATCTACTCTTCCTCGTCTTCCTCGGATATTTTTGAAGGATGGTCTTTTAAGGATGGAAGAGAAGAATTTGGTCCTGAAAAGCGGTCAGATTTTCAATTTGTGACACATCAACAAGAATGGGTTTTGTACCTGTTTATAACCTTGCATTCTCCCTTTCTTTGCATTGTTTATTATTGGTCCCTACACCTAATCTCATTTCTTTTTTTGCAAAATTTTATTTTTATTTGGATAGATTTAACCAATCCAGTTTGGCGACCCCAAGCGATAAATTATAAGGGAGATTTCTTTTCCTGGTATCTCGGATTGTCTACCTAAGTCTGTTCTAGGGTGGGTTTATGAAGGGGAGAATTAAATGCTTCATTCTAAGGATATTCTAGATGAAATATTCATTCATACATTCAGATATTGGAGGGGCACAGGAGAGGGGTGTCACCTGCCTCTATCCCAGACTGATGGATGAAACTTTTCTCTTAGTCCCCAGGAGAAAATGATTTGAATTGCACAAGAATAGCTGCAACATGTGGCAAACCACAATATCAGCACCATTTGGTAAACCACAGTGGCCTATGTAAATAGATTTTTAAGCTGTAACAGGAAATGGGCTTGCCTCAACTGCAGTGGTGGTTTGTTGGAGGCCTGCCGTGGGAAACAAACAAACAAATATAAAATTGAAATGAATTTTCAGAAGGTGCTCTGCTAAAGATGTAAGTGTTCTCAAGGGGGTACATATAAACACTGAAGTTTTCCATAGGACAATTTGTTTGTTTGTTTCTTAAACAGGGGATCCACTGAAAGACATTTCCAAATTGGCAGGGGAGTTTGTGTAAAAATATCACAACTCTTCCTGCTTTTAAAAGGAGTTACAGAATAAGTTATTCTCTCAACTGGTTCAGTAGCCACCAGATCGGAGAGTGCCTTCACCAAGATAGATCATTCAAGCGGAAAATGTTAGAAATGTTTCCTTCTTCCAATAAATACACATTTTCCTTCTTCCAATAAATATACACCTCTTTTAATGTACCCAACATTGCTAGTGGTGGATTATCCCTTTCCTTCCTGCAGTTTATCAAAATAGCTAAACCTGCTAACTTTTAACAAAAAGCAAACTACATTCCCAGATAAATATAATTTATGGACATTTATCCTTCGTTTTCCATAGAAACAAACTTTCAGAGTTCAGACACAGAGACACATATCCAAAACTGGATAAGAAAAAAAAAATGGAACTGATACCTTGGGTTCTAATAAACTTCTAATAAAAAATAGGGCAGTTGTGTGCATTTATATGTTTTTTTAAATGTATTATTCTGGCAAAATGTAGCTGTAGAAATCTAAGCAGATAGCTAGCATTTTAGAATGTGCTTGCTGAATTAATCAACTTTACAAATGTATACTTTGCGTTTCTGATACAAGGTTCAAACTATGACAAGAAAAATGAAAATTTAAAGAACCAAATATAATCACTACATTAGGATAGGCAATCATGCTTCAGTTATTATCTTTCTCTTCCTTTCAAAACTAACTTCCAGTTAAAACACAAGGAGCAAACCTTTCCTTGCTGTGTAAAGTCAATTATTTCAATCCTCCAAAATATATATTAGACAAGCTTATTCAATGTAGTTTTTCTTTAAAAAACAAACAAACTTCTACTTACTCGCTTTTGTGTTTCTCCTCTGTTTTCTAAAGTGAAGATTTTTTTTAAACAAAAAAACAAATTATTTAAATAGAGCACTTTTCTCCCCCCCAGTTTTCCAAAGAGGAGCAAAAGGAAGAAGGGGAAAGAGGCAAAAGTAGAAATATCAAAAGTTTTTATCAAGAAAACTTTGCTAACTTTCTTTTTTGGAATATAACAGTTAGCACCGGAGGTCAAGCGCTCCAGTCCCTAAATGACTGCAAGTTTTCCACCAGCTCTTCTCTAAACATGATTGATTCAAACGGCTTCGTTTGGAATAAGGGGGGAGGAGAAGGGGGGGCAACTTCAGCCTGGGAAAAAAGAGGGTGTGATGGGGGCAGCAGTATTGAAATAAAGGGACAATGCCAGACTGGGACAAGACTGCAGTCTTTCTATGCGGGACAGCCAGACAGGGTCAGAGGTCACCTCCCAAAGCCACTGATGATGTCACTGCCATGTGGGGATAGCTATCGTGACATGGGTGAACAGGTTTCCATGGAATTGGTCCAAGTTAGAGGTCTGGGTTAACACACACACACACACACACACACACACACACACACCAATTCTACCCATAGAATAAGGCTGTCCCCTTACACACACACACACCCTGCACCTACCCACCCATTCCCCTCTTTTCTGTCCAGTTTGGATCTCCCTAGCTTTTAAACCCAATTTCCAGGAAGAAATTCTGTTTAAAAGGCAAGCAGCATCAGCACTGAAGGAAAACAAGGCTTTTAACTTGCTTGTTGGCTTATTTTATTTATTTGTATCCTGCTTTATTTATTTGACAAAAAATTAAACGGGAGAACGTATCTCCCTCCTCTTGTTTTCCCCATAACAATAACCCTGTAAGGTGAGTTGGGCTGAGAAAGAGGGACTGGTCCAAAGTCACCCAGCTGGCTTTTAGGCCCAAGGTGGGACTAGAACTCACAGCCTCATGATAATTGGCAGAAAGTCACCCAGCTGGCTTTTAGGCCTAAAGTGGGACTAGAACTCACAGTCTCTTGGTGGCCCAAAGTCACCCAGCTGGTTTTTATGCCAAAGGCAGGATTAGAACTCACAGTCCCCCAGTTTCTAGCCTGGTGCCTTAACTACTAGACTAAACTGGGTCTAGGTCGATTAAGAGTTACTAGAGCTATCCCTGTATCTACAGCTAGTCCTCAACTTACAACCATTTGTTTAGTGACCGTTCGAACTTCCAACAGCACGTGATTGTGATCAATCCTTGCACTTACAACAGTCTGCTGTGAATCTGGAAATATCTGATGCTTAGCTTCCTGTTTCCAAGAACATCCGGTTAGGAAAGCCCGCAAAACTGTTTGTATTTGCAATTTGTAAGATAGACTGCTCCTGCTCCAGGAAGCTCTCGTTTCACTGGTCGGGGTCAGAGAAGCAAGACAAGCAATATGGATTGGCCTGTCCTTCCACTCCTGCAGAGGACTGATTTTATTTCCTCCAGCTCCCCAAATCAGCCGACTCAGGCGCTGTTTAACCCTCCTGTCTAATCCAGGCCAAGCCACCCTTATTCCTAAATGAAAAGAGACACCAATGCCAGGTTTTTTTTTTCCTCCCTTGGATGGAAACAGCAGAAAATGCTCTATTCTAAATGAGGAACCTCAACTGCCTTCCTCCTATCTTTGCCACATCTCCCACTTTTGCGTCGGGCAGAAAGCTTTACAACACAACTCTGCCATTGATGGCTCCCAATATACCTTGATAGCTGTACTGTGATGATTTTATTAAGAACTAGCCGATTACCTGGAGTTACCAGGGTAATTATTCAGGGGACTGGCCCTCCCCTCCTTTCCTCTTCCCTCCCCCCCTCCCT
>JANHFR010001736.1:155459-165949 GCA_032468015.1 Mimophis mahfalensis | reverse complement strand
AAGAAGAAGAAGAAGAAGAAGAAGAAGAAGAAGAAGAAGAAGAAGAAGAAGAAGAAGAAGAAGAAGAAGAAGAAAATGTTATCCATTCAGTCATATCCACATCGTCACGATTCTATAGGACACTGGTCTCTCCACATCTTCCAATCTGGCACTACAACTTTACAAATTTGGAGCAAACTACTTCTCCTTTTAATATATTATTAAGCACCCATCCAAAAAGTTTTCCTTCCTTTTCTTTGTGTTTCCTTTTGCATTTCTAAAATACAGTTAATCTGGGGCTCTGTATCCTGTCAGTTCCTAATAGTTCAAATTAACATTGTGCTTGATACTCCAGTGTGATCAACATTTTAAAGATCACATTCTAGATAACTTTCAATATTCAGAACACCTAAAGACCTGGATTCAGAAGTTCTTCCAAGCTTTTCAGTAAGACTGTATTCATTTGTCACAGGCTTTTCAGCCTTTTTCCCTAATAGCTCTTCAAATTCTTCATCTAGCTGCGTGCTCCTAATAGATTGAAGAAAGCTCTCACTTGGTTTCCTTCATTTCCGTTTCATTCTTTTTTTTAACAAAAGGACATTTCCTAGTTCGGCATTTCCTGCCAATCATTCTAAAAGTTTAATTCTGAGTGAAATGTCATAATTAGATCTGCCAAATAGAATAGTACAATAAAAGGAACCAAAAAGCCATATTTGTGAAATTCTTACAACTTACTACTTGTTATGTCCTGGAATGAAACTTCCAAGGCTTATTACTGCCAGAGAAAATATAATGTCAACATATGGCGTGGTTACTTTTATGGAAGTACAATCAGTTTTATACAGCAATTGACTTAACATTTATAGCACAGCACAATAAAATTGCTGGTTTTTAACTACTTTTCACTTTCCATAATGATTATCCAATCATATGAAACCTACCAGGCCCCACCTTGAGATAACAATGGAGAATATTCATGCTGGATACAACAAGAAATGTTCATAAGGCTCCATTTGTGATACCCCATCTGATAACTATTCAGTAACTTGGACATGTGTTTCTGTAGCACAAAGCTCTGTAAAAAAAAAAAAAGGAAAGAAAAAGAAGTACAAGAAAAGAAGAGAGAGGTCAAATTTATGCTGGTTGTGACCTTTAAAGCCCTACAGGGCTTAGAACTGGGTTATTTTCGAGACCACTTTTTATTACCAACTACCATCTACCAATCCCAGCGCCCTGTCAGATCCAACAGAGTTGGCCTCCCTCAGGTCCTCTCAACCAAACAATGTTGGCTGACGTGCCCATGGGGGAGAGCCTTCTCTGTGGCTGCACCGACTGAGGTACTAGGAGTGGTGGACTATTCATAACTCATATTATCCTCTCTTTTTTTTTATCAATTGCATTGTCTGTTTTCCATTTTGGGAAATAATTCAAAAGACTGAAATACTGATCTAGAGCAGTAAAGCCCTAAATGACTTGGACCATGCTATGTGATACTATTTTTCATATAACCTTCCTTCATTTTAGCAAGAATGTTTTCTGAGCCACCAGATATTCATAGGGCGAACTTGTGATACCCATCATTTCCAAACCCCTTTTTCTACTGAATTCCATAAAGATTCCTCACTGCTTACATTTAGGAATATATTATTTACACTTTTATAAGTGGGCTTTGAACATATTATTTACACCTTTTAATTAGGGCTTTGAACATTCTTAGTTATAAGGCAGGGCTGTCAAACTCCTGGCCTGCAGGCTGGATGTGTCACATGCTGGCCACGCCCACACCCAGTTTAGCGAAGGTGAAAAAAGTCCCAATACATGTGATGCTGCCATGATGATGTGAGTTTGACACCCATTATAAGGGATTCTATATGTTCCCAAAGCATTAGAATTGCTATTTTAGAGAATACCAGTTGAAATTTTCTTTTTCCTTCCTCTTTCTCACCCTCCCTCCCTCCCTCCCTCCTTCTCTTTCATGCTATTTGTAGTCTCTTTTCTTTCTAATTCATGTAGCTGGGTGGGAATAGGAATACTGTGTTCATATATATTAGAAACAAAGGGAAAGAAAACCTTATAGAAAGCAAGTCATGTACAAATAATATGTTTGTTTATCCACATATTTATAACCATTGTTCTCAAAGAACGTAAGTTGCCTAGCAGGAATAATCATATATGCTAAATTTAGCAATATCCTTACAGGTTAATACAACTTTTCCAGTATGGTGTTCTTCTGGGAATTTCAGAAAACTCAATGAGTTTAGGACCATGTTGAGAAAGACTGCTTAAAAATAAAACCTGTCAGAAATTAAAACATCAAATCAGCAGTAGAAGAAAAATTTTAGTAGCAGTCAAAATCTTTAAAATAACCAAAGGAAAGAATGAAATGCCTTGTAATTACAAGTATTTAAAGTTTTGCTTTAAAATGAAAGTTTTTAACTTTTTGAAAATTTTTGCTCATTCCTGAGATGACCTTAAGCAACAGATTACAGAGATCTGGACAAGTCATGAAAATAAGCTTCCTTCATAATTTTAAGTAGACTTATCTCCAAGATTATGTGATCATTCTTTTAAATCATACTTTTACTGATTTATTGAGATAATTGGTTTAATTCATTTTTTAAATTTTCTATTATGTGTTTTTATTGTTGTAAGCCGCCCTGAGTCTTCTGGGAGAAGGGTGGCATATGAATCTCAATAAATACAAAATACAAATACAAAATTCTGATAATCTGCTAATACGGAGAGTGTTTGATGATGTAGATCTTGGTGTCTGAGACATTTTAAAATTCTTTTAATGTTCTATTGATTGTATCGCTTTCTGTTTGATAAAAAATCATATTAATAGAGTGACTTAGTTGGGTGTAGAAATCTTGCTAGATGAGAGGATTTCTTCTACTCAACTTGAATATAATCCTGTATAATAAAGAAAAAGTGTCTTGAGAAACTTGCTCCTAATTAAGTAGTCTTCCCCATCCAAGGCAGGGAATCCAGAATCATGGACAGTTCCAACTGAGTAACTTGCTAAAAGCAAATGTTGCAACAGTGTACTAATTTTTAACTATTTTTCTTTCATTCTACCCTTCACAAAGTGTACTCTTTTTATTTAATAAATGAGTTGGGTGTCTTTTTCCTTCCTGTGTCACCCTACCTGAAATGAGTATCACAGTGAGCCTAATAATAAAGATAGCATATGACCCACAGTAAAAATCAGAATTTTGCAGGATGTAAACCACCTTCAAGTTCTCCAGGATTCTGACCAATATCTTTAGAACTAGGATCAGGTGAAAACAAATGATTGGAGTTTTAAGCAATTAACGTTTATTTTAACTTAAGCTCAATTACAAAAGAAAAAGCAATATCCTGTTTAGTCACCTCTGAATTAGGAAATGATCTTCTACCACAACTACCAACCCAAATTATAGATAGGTCTGAAAATTTCCTACTAGTTCTCTTTCTGCAAGGCTGGTCTTTAAGACACAACACATGTTTTACACTGACAAGCTGATGTTAACACATTTTTGTTAATAACTTGAGTAGCAAAGTTCCTGTAGGCATGGCATTTTGCAGCTCTAAAATCAGATACCATCATTAGAGTTCATATCTGTTTCTGGGTACCGATAAAACAGATTCATTTTTTTTAAATGCTGAAAAACCTTGGTAGTGGCATAATACATTCATAAGGTACCTATGGAGCACTGCCCATTAATCATTTTTAAGTCTCAGCAAGAGATAGTTATATGGTATATGGACAATTGTTCCAACAGCACAATTTGCTGCAATTTGTAATGATTGTGAGTCTTTTTGCAGAGGTACATCTTCCACTTAGGAAGTGGATTTTGGAGGGTCAAGTAGAGACTTTTTAGAATATAAAATTAGAGCCATGATATATATTTCTTATGTTTTCGTGGGTATTTATGTGTATGGCATTATGCTTTGTTCGGGTATTATCCCACGTCTTCATAGTTGTGCTTTTAAAGTTGTAGCGACATTTCGGTAAAATCTCATTTACCATCTCATATCATCTTTACTGCTCTGTTTTTCTCAGGCCTCAGCATCTTTCCTGTATCTTGGTGCCCAGAGTTGGACACAGTAGTCCAAGTGTTGACTCACCAGTGCACTATAAAACAGTACCACCAGTATCATTTCTTGTGATTTTGATGCTACCCCTCTGTTGATGCATGCTAGGTTTACATTGGCCTTTTTGGAAGTTACAGCAAATGCTGACTCATATTTAGGTAATGGTCCACTAGGACACCCAGTTCCCTCTCACACATACTATGTCTGAGCTAGTTACTGCCTATGCCAGGAGTATCAGACTTGATTTCTTGGAGGACTGGATCAACACTGTAATTGTCCACTGTAGGCCAGCCAGGGAAGGGAGGGGGAGAGGAAGAGACAGGACAGCAGCCTCCTGCAGCACCCTGCTGGTCAAAATGGGCCATGGGCGGCACGGGAGACCCCTGCATGCCCCATTTTTAGCCTGGATGGCCTTCTGCAGCACCCTGCCAGCCAAAATGTGCCACAGGAGGCTGCTGGCAGCCCCTGTGCACCCCATTTTTGCTAGCAGAGGCACTGCTATTTCCAGGCTGGCCCTGTGGGTTCGATCTAAGCAGCCTAGAGGTTGGATCCAGCCCACAGGCCTTGAGGTTGACATCCCTGGCCTATGCCTATTCTTATCTGTGTATCTGGTTTTTCCTGCCTAAGTGATCAATAGATTTAGATTTTTCAATAAATCAATAGTTTTATATATATTTTTTAGCATTAATAGATTTCTTTATATCATAAAACGCTCCAAGTATCACTGAAATGGCCTGCCCAAACAACTCAAAAAGGCAGGGATTCTTTGTTACCTTTTGGTCCAGCCCCGAAAAGTGGATGTTGGATGACCAAGGAGTGAAGCAAAGTCAGGGAGGATAAGAAGATTGAACTAAAACTGAAGTCTTTTCATCTGTCTTTATTACTTTAGATATTGAACTTGTACTGACTTTCTTAGAAACAAAATAAAAGACCAAAGCAAATTAGTGTAAACAAGAAAAATATATTTTCAGACATCTTGAGATACTGCATAATAATAACTACGGTATATCCTGATGGCCTCTACCCAAGAGTTCTTGAAATATATATATATATAAAATTGTAAAAATATGTATTTTTTTCTACAAATAACAGTCACAGATTTACTAGTAATTTGTGGAATAGGGTATGGATTACACTTTTATCCCGAAAAGCACTCAGATTATTACAGTCCATTTTGATAATGTCTTATTTATTATCAAGTCAAACTGTTCTGTCAAACCTATTCTACTATTTTATTCTACTCTTTACTGGCTGAGTGCTTGGAGCAGAGCTACATTTGTCGAATGGGCAATATTTTCAGAAATAAATGAAAAGTGGAGAAGCAGCCAAAACTAGGTATTCTACAAAAAGTCAATGATGAATTTAACTTATTTTGTTTTCAATTCCTCAGTGAAGATCAGATATTCCAGGGTTGCATGTTGACACTTGACTAGAACTGAAATGCATCTTCCACTGTTCGTTATATAAATTCATCAACTTTATTCTCTGAGAACATGCCAGGTCAGACCATCTCGTTCAAATCTTGTTGACCATCTGGGTCCTTTGGGAAGTCTGAAAGCAGATAATGGGTCTCTCTATTATGCTCTTTAGTACATTGTAATGTCCACATATACCTTTTTACTATATATTCTTAGAAATATAGTATGTTATCTCAGAGCTGAAATAGCTGGAATGTTTGGAACATGAAACATTTGCACAACTTTGGTTATTTTAATAGATAATGGCACAACTATCATCTATGAATTTCTTTAAACTTCTTTTAAACTAATTTAATCCAAACTCAATGGGGACTATATGAGATCAGCTCAGGATGCCTTGTTGCCCAACAGCAGCAATGCCAAAAAGCACTGTATTGTATATGCTGCATGACCCATTCAGTTAAACAGCATTTATGAATGAGGAAAAGTCTATCACTCTTGCACATTTATGCAGAAGCATCGTCAACTCTGAAATCATCATGTCATTTATTATCAAAGATAGGGACGGTCGTATCATAGAGTGTGAAGCCATTTGGGCAGCCATCCCCATATTTTGGAGAAAAAGGCTGTATGGTACATGTCCTCCCTTATTTTATTAGTTTACTACCCTGAAGGGTTGAGAACCCTGTTTCGTTACTGTTATTGAAAAGACATTTGCATACAAAACAGAGAAGCCACCATAATATTGTCTTTGGCTTCTGATTGCAAAATACTTCAAGACTGCCCTTCCAATGGCTTCTACTGTACATGTCAAGTACAATTAAAGAATTAAAAATAAAACTGAAATTCTCTTACCAAGCCTAGCTATTGATTACTTGATATACATTTTCAAACAATGTTGAATGGAGTAAGAAAGAAGCATTTTATTATCAAAACCTAAAATCTCCTTTCACGGGTCAAAAACTAGACTCCTAAAAGTTATATTATAAACAAAGTAAATATATAAGTGTGTGTGCGTGGGTTTGTGTTCAGCTCAGTGTGCACCACAAATTGTCATTACTGATAATTTCTCTCAGATTCCATATGGACTGTATTTCCTGTTAACAGTCAAATGTTTCTGTGCATGATCCACGCAAAAGTAAGTCATCTGTAGTACATCTGTCATAAGGAAGTTGGCCGAGTAGGAAACCATGTTGTCAATGAGTTCCTCCTTCTCTACTGTAAATGTATCTGCTCACCTGTTTAAATGAAGCAGTTGAAAATCCCTTGGCATGTTTACAAAATATCACTTATTTATTTATTTATTTATTTGTTTGTTTGTTTGTTTGTTTGTTTGATTTTTATACCACCTTTCTCCCTAAGGCCTCAGGGCGGTTTACAGGGCATTAAAAAACATATCAATACAAAAGTTAAAATTAATTAAACGAACACGCCCTCACGAACAATTAAAAACAAAAACTAAAATCCCCTCAATCCAGGCCGGCAGATGTAAATAATAGTCTTCAACTCCCTGCGGAAGGTCTGGAGGTCGGGCGCCATCCGAAGCTCTACTGGTAGTGTTTAGAAGCATCTATATAATGTGTTGCTGTTTTCATAGCCTGGAAGATTATCATTTCCTCAGGAAATAAAACTTGCAGGTCTTATTACAAGCTTCTTTTGCTTCCCAGTAAGAATTGGGTCTTACGGTAATTAATATTGAGTCAAAATCTCTCCTCTTGTTTTCTCAATATTGTCTGCCCAATGAGTGACTCCTTTGTTTTTCAGCTTCATTCTCCTGGTGCTTTTCAATTTCCTTTAATGGCATTTGAGCTTATTGACACAAGAAGGAAAAGTGTGGTTTCCACACATACCCCCTCCATTGCACTTCTCACTAGCACTTCATAACCCTGTCTATCCTAGCTTCCGGATCTGAAAAAGCCCCATGGAAGAAGTTGTCTCCTGAGATTTCCCAAGGATTGAGCTGAGGATTCTGCATATTCCTTGACAGGTGATTGTTCAATTAAAGCGAGGGAACACATGTTTCAGACATCTCATAGCAAAAGTAAGTGCAAGAACCCCATGAGAATGCCCTACAGACAGAAAGACTGGATATAATCTGAAGTAATAGAATAATGCCTTTGAGAATGTCATTGAAATTTTCTTCCTTGAAAATATTTTTGAAAGCAATTACTTTTCCGTCATATTGAAGGGGAATGGTCAAAACATTGAGAAAATAGCACAGCACTAACAATAGGACCTTCACAGACTTGTGACATACTTTCACTAAAACATATTTCATTCTCAATGCTAGGAAAATTTACATATGCAACAAAAATGATTTCCCAAAATCAATTCAGACTAATCTTTAGTACGACTATTTTATGAAAAACAAAATAGAGAAAAAAAGTATTTGATTCCAATGAAATGGTAACAGAGTCAGAGCGGGAATTGTGTTGATATTCTGTAGCTTTCTTCCAGTAATCAGTTTATTTTAAACCATCAATTGCAACTGTATATAAGATGGAAATATTAAATGGAAGAGTAGACGTGCCATTCTTTCAATTTTTAAAAAAAATCAGGGACCTATTTAAATGTGAAGTTCAAGATTTTGATTTGACAAGCAATTGGGAAAAATGAGACCAAATTAAAACGAAAGACAAGAAAAAGGGACAGCTTTGGAAATGTTTGTATTATATTCCAAGATTTCAAAAAGTTTTTGCTCAACTTGGAGATAAATGTGATTCTTTTGCCATGGTGCCCTAATGCAATTAAGAGTCTCAAGCCTTCTGGCAATAAAAATCCAGTCCTTTATTAGGAGCACCATGTCAGCATTACCTAGGTGAAGCCACTCCCTTCATACCTTGTCTCTGGCCCTGTTTGCTCCTCCCCACAAAGTTTGCTCCTCCCCTTCACGTTCTCCAATGAGGTAATTTTGCAGGTTGTAGAAGTTACTGCCTCCAGGGATTGCTGGTATCCATGGAGATGGCCTTGACTTTCTCAACCAAAATGCATCTTGTTATGACCGAGGAGTAAATTCCTTGGTGCAGCTGTGAGGCGCAATTTCCCATCCTGCTGCCTATGGCAACTCGGGAGCAGGTCAGGAGGGCTTCACAAGTTGGCATCTTTATTATCTCATCCACAAGCCACCATTACTCCACTTCATCCGTAATGTGTGTGTTCTTTGATTTTCCTTCTTGAATCAACATGTGATATAATAATACCAATTTAGTAGTATTATGCATGTTAACAGGATTGACAATAATAAAAGTAAGACCTTGAAACTAGTGGAAAAAAGAAAGAGAAACCAAGACATAAAAATAATCCCTCTAAATTCCATTTTTTTCCATTTCAGAATGTGTTTTTTTCCCCTTTTGCATTGAACAGTAGCAGAGGGGGCATTTTGAGAACAGGAGAGAAAGGTATATAGTCATCTTCTGGTCATCTGCAGTTCATTCTCTCCAACTGGTTTTCATTTATTTTAATTTTTGTAATCAGGGAAAATTGTACTTTGGTCCTCAGGTTTCTTTTCCAGAATATGATACAAAGAATCATTATCCATCTGCAATACAATTTCTGACTAGTTTAAGAAATCACTACAAGTCTTTGATTCCCTTTTATCCTCTTGCATATTAGTTTGAATATGAGTGTGGGTAAAAAAGAAAGAAAGTGAAAGCTATATTACATTAGCCCATCAATCCAATTATTGCTAAATAGGACAATTTTTTTTAGAGTTTCCAAGTTGACACCTTACAACAGATTCTAAACAATATGTTTGAGATATCCTTCATGCAAAATGTGCATAGTACACTTTTGCTAAGCAGTGGGATGTTGTTTATTATTATGAATTCAATACTCTTTAAGTCAAGAATGGACAGGTTGTGGATGTTTAGATGCTCATGGAATTAACTTCCCATCATCTCCCAATGCTGATCTTTCTTATCAGAAATGCACAGCAAAATCAGGAGAATCTATCCCAAGCTTAAGTTCCTGATTTTGAACCTGTAGAATATTTACTTAATTTATACATACCATATAAACAGATGATTAAAACCCTTCACCTATCTATAAATTTCTCTTTGGCAAAAGAAATTCAGTGAATGAAGATGACTTTTCATTTGCTCCATTTGAAGAAAAGAGTAAAATAAAGCCTTCATCCAAACAGCCATTGTAGTAGAATCTTCCATGGGCTTTACTACCCCTTTGATGAATCATATATTTCGGAGACCTTTTCATCATGAATCAATCATGTGTATGTTGATGGAGTAGTAATATTTTATTTAACAAAGCTAAACTGTATTTAAAGACATATAGGATGATATCCTGGATTAATAAAAAATCAATCTGAGCAATAAAGAGTTTTCTGAATTTCACTTAGCATATATTCACATTTGTGTAGAAATGATACAGCAGGATGAACCAATGTGCTTTTTGAAACTTGGGCATGAAATTTGTAGGCAGGGCAACTCCTAGAGCTCTTGGCTTGGCCATTCAAGTAGGAATCTGGGAACTGTAGTCCGAACAACATCTGGACAATACCAGATTGGTGAAGGTTGGAATAGCCTTTATTTCCCCTTGTTTATCATGACTAACACTGAAGTATAATATTCCACCACCGTTTCTCAGGAATAATAATTCTGAAAGTCCCCTTTGCAGCAATTTCCCCAAGCACCTCATTGACGTTTCCTCAGTAATTATGAGAACTGCTAGCTCATCCATCATCAATATGAATGCAGCTACCACATTACTCTCTTCTAATTTGCTCCTATAGCTCACTGATAAAGCTATGTTTTTGTGCAGAAGGTCCTAGATTCAGTTCCTGGATTCGCCAATTAAAAAGGAACAAAAAGTGCAAGAAAATGGGAAAGATCTCTAATAGGGATCTTGAGGAAATATTTCAAATCAATGAAAACAACACCAGTCAATGCTGACCAAAGGATTGCTCTGTGTAAGTCAGGGGTGCCCAATCTTGGCAACTTTAAGACTTATGGACTTCAACTCCCAGCAAAGCTGGCTGAGGAATTCTGGGAGTTGAAGTCC